>ML120626.1:0-25310 GCA_003788595.2 Choiromyces venosus 120613-1
ACTATGGTTATGGTTAGGAGATTGGGTTTTTGCATCAGATGCTATTAGGCATCAGGTATCAGTTTGGTTGTTTGGTTTTGCCATTATTTCTTACGCCTTTCGGCATGAGGTACTAAGGTTAGTTGTGTTTTGTTGTTTGGTTTTGTTCGGCCTTATGCCTTTCGACATTAGGCACTTAGGCTAGTTGAGGATTTGTTTGGCTTTATGCTTGGTTGCATTAGATGTTAGTTTCCGGATTATTTATCCGTTGCTTATGCTTGTAGATTGGTTTAGATGACGGTTGCTTATTCGGTGATGTTCCGGATAGCACTGAGGAGATGTTCGAAGAGTTTAGTTCGAGAGATGTTGTGCTATATGGGAGATATATATATATATCTGTTCTGTCTTTAGCTAGCATCTCTATCGTTTGTCAGTTTTCTCTTCCTCTACATCTAGTTGCCATTTTCTGCACTACATCCGTGTCCTATTTCTACAGGTTATGAGCCCTTGCCGCTGACGTGCGATCTGATTACTAATTTTTCTTTGTCTTTTATTTATTTTTTATTTTTGTTTGATGTTTTATCACCACCATGATGATGACCATAGTATCATTCGAGAAGCTGACAGAGTCCAACTTTCAGAAGTGGATTGTTCAGATGTAGTCAACATTGCAGAGAGACAGCCTTTGGTGTATTGTTCCATGGGAGGAAGTTAAACCTGCCCCTGCTACTGATGATCATGATGATACTACTAGACAAGCAATCGAGCGTGATATTAGGGATTATTGGACTAGATATGATTGAGCCACCAGTACGATCCATCTCGGTATATCAGAGTACTTACTTCTAGAGTATATATCTATCGATGATCTGACTGTTTTATGGGAAACAATCCAGGATCATTATAAGAGTCTAGTAAAAGAACAAGGAAGGAATATCTGTGGCCAGTTAGCCAGGATCTCATTGAAGGAAGGCTGGTAAGGTAAAAGCATATTTTTTACTGATAGAGTCATTATGTGCAGATTTAGCAGTGATCCAAGGGATGCCAGTAGCTGAGGAAGAAAGAATAACTGCTGCAATGCAGGGAGTTCTAGATGAGTGGAACCTAGTTAAGATGGTCATTAGAGGAAACGTTGACTATACCTATGCAGAGATGAAGCATCAGTTGAAAGATTAGAAAGCAGATCTACAGAAATCATGTGAAATCGCAAGCAATACTTCACTTTATGTTCACAGAGTCCCAACCACTAAGAAGCTCCACTTCCTTGAACAAAGAAAGGTTTCTGTAAAGTCACCAGCACAGAATGAGGGATGAACAAATTACAGTAATGGTGAAGGTGGTAGACAAGAAGGTGAAGTTCCAAGGAGCAGGAGTATGCATGACATAGATTGTTTCAATTGTAGCAGGAAAGTCCACCGGAGAGTGGATTGTTGGTCACCAGGGGGTGGTGCCAACTGTAGACAAGGACCAGGAACATCTTGGAAAGGAGAAATAGGAAAGATTGTGATTGCCACTAGTCCCACTCATTGGCTAGATAGTGTAGCCCTCGATAGGAATGCTGCTAGAGAAAGAGCTTGGATTAGCTTTTCAGTTATTGATGAAGACCAGGATCGGGTATCAGAAAGTAACTTGAACTGTTACATAGATACCAGTTTTTTGAGACATATAGCTTGGGATCAGTCATTGTTTGTTGAGTACAAGGAGTCAAAAAAAACAGAATATCAGGTAGAGGTAGCATATAATCATTTGGTATATGCTGCTGGTGTGGGGAAGATTAGGTTGAGCTTGCTCATGTTTGGTGTGGTTGTTCTGGTAACAATCTAGAATGTTCTTCATGTTCCATCACTAATCACTACCCTTATCTCACATACGCAGTTAGGAAAGGTTGGTATTTATGTTGAGCATGTGAAGGGGTATGGACTATATTTGCGAGAGTAGGGTTTAGATATTAGGGTAGTTGGATTGACACTGGAGGTGGATCATCTCTACCCTCTCCTTCTTGCTAATCCACTAGTCAATTTGGATGCTGTTACCAAAACCCCAGCCGCGTTCCTCTCCTCAACAACTTCATCTTTTTTATTATAGCATAAAAGACTATGCCACCTTGGTCCCGCTGCAATGAAGTCTCTGGTCAAATTCAGCTTGGGGATGCTAGAGCCCTTAAGTGGAAAATATGATTGTATCCATTGCATTTATGGGAAACAAACATGGAAACCATTTACTCCTCTGCCTATTTTTTCATGAGTAACAAGACTGATGGAACAAGTTCATTCGGATCTGTCTGGTCATGTTCCTCCAATCTTGCTTTCCAGAAGTATGTACTACACCCTTTTTATAGATGACTTCAGGAGATTTCTAGTAATTTATTTTTTGAAGAAGAAGTCTGATGACCTTGTGGCATTTCAGGACTATCAAATGGCAGCTATTAAGTATTGGACTGTTTGAGCTGCAAATTCCAATGATCCAACACCTTCCAATCTTTCTTTATTCATTGCTAAGCTTAGAACAGATGGTGGTGGTGAGTATACGTCGACACAGTTTTGAGATTACCTGTGAAAGGAGGGAATTAAGTCTCATGTAACAACTCCTTTTACACCTGAGTCAAATGGTGTGAGTGAAAGAGCGAACCAAACTATTGGTGGTAGAATGAGAAGTATGTTAGTTGGTGCAGGACTTCTGGGGACGTTCTGGGCAGAGGCAGTTTCTACTGCAATTTACATTAAAAATCATACACCAACATGAGCTTTTGAAGTCTTCGATCACAGCTTTGAGACAGTTTATGAAGGCTGCTTTGGAGACAAGCTGGAGCTCAGTCACCTGAAAGTTGGGGGATGTGTGGCAATGGTTCACATTCTAGTACAAAAGACAAAGAAGTTAGATGAGAGGAGTGAGAAGTGTGTGTTTGTTAGGTATTGCTTGATGAGTAAGCAGTACAAAATTTATAATCCTGTGACAAAGAGGATGTTCGTTTAAAGGGATGTGATTTTTAAGGAAGAAGAGAAGTTTACTATTTCACCAGAAGAATTTGTTGGAGAAGAGGGAGTTTTTTGCCATGAGTTTATACCATTTTCTACTCTGGTTAACTACAATGAGGAGTTACTTGATGCACATCCACAGGTCTTGCAAGATGGGATCGAGGAGTTTCCAAGGCCAGTTTCATCTGCATCATCTATTGTCAGGAGACTCAACCCATTAGGTCAGGTGGATCACACTTTGGTACTTGAGCCTCTTAGAGTACCTAATGGGAGAGGTTACTCAGAAGCAGAAGAGGAAGGGGGAGCAGAAGGAGAAGTTGAGAGTGATGTGAGACAACTAGGGCAGAACAATCTGGAGGTTGCTGAAGTCTTGGAGCAGCTGCCTTTACCTAAGTTGGAAGGAAAAGGAATTCGAGAGCTGAAAGCACTTCAGAGTTCATCAGGTTACCAGGCGGCTAACATAGACATGCTGCAACAGACTTGTTCACATAGAGAACATCCATCATCTGGTTTTCTTACATAGGTTATACTAGAACCAAAGTCTTACCAACAGGCAGTCAGGTCACCAGAAAAGGAAGTGTGGTTCAAGTCTATGTGTAAAGAATTAGAAGCTGTAGTGGAAAACTGACTGGGGGAGATTGTGGAGATCCCTGCAGATCAGAAACCTATTGGCAGCAAATAGGTTTACCATCTGAAGACTACTTCTTCTGGAACTCTTGATAAGTTTAAGAGTTGATTGGTTGTATTAGGAAATCATCAGATTCATGGAGTTGATTATACAGACACTTATACTCCAGTTACAAGACATGAGATGATAAATTTAGTTTTGACTTTAGTTGTGGGTTTTGATTGGGAGGCAGAATGTTTTGATGTTTGCAGTACATTTTTAGGTAGTCTATTGGAAGAGGGATTGGTTGTGTATTTGCATTTGCCCAAAGGTGTAGATTTTGATTTTGATATGAAGAGTTTGGTACTTGTGAAAGAGGAAAATGGTAGAAGAGAACATCATGAGAAGTGGGGATTACTTTTGAGAAAGAGTATTTATGGTTTGAAGTGGTCCCTGCGGCAGTGGTATAAAACTGGTACAGCATATTTTTTGGCTTAGGTTTCAGGCCAAGTTCTTTTGACACCGGTCTCCTTCATCATAGCATTGGCGATTCTATTATGCTAATTGGCCTATTTGTCGACAATCTCTTACTGGCAGTGAACAAGCATGAAGATCTTGGAAAGGTGAAAGAGAAGTTTTGCAGACAGTTCAACGTGACTGAAACAGGGGACATTACAAGCTATATTGGTTTAAAGCTTGATCACCGCTGATTGGAAAAAAAACGATCACAGTCTGTCACCAATCATATTTGGAGTCTCTGCTGGAGCATTTTGGGTTTGATCAGTCGCATTTGGTTTCTACACCTATGGAATGAGGTCTTGTTTTTCAGCCTTCAGAGGCGGACGATATTCGTTGTGATAAACGTCTCTACCAGGAAGCCATTGGTTCGTTGATGTATGCTACTACAATGACAAGGCCAGACCTTGCCTATGCGTTTGGGGTACTTGCACATTTTTCACATGACCCTTTTGATTTTCATTGGGCAGGTGTAAAAAGAGTGTTCCGCTATCTTCTCGGATCACTTGATCTTTGTCTTACTCTTGGAGGGAGTTTGTCACAACTTGTAGGATTTTCAGGGTCCCAGTTCCATGGAGGTGTCCTAGTTACCTTTGCTGATTCTGATTGGAGGTGTGATTCAACTACTCTGAAGTCTACAAGTGGATATGCAGCACAGTTAGGCACAAAGGGGATTCTATTGTGGAGGTCAATCCACCAGCTAACCTGTACTCTGTCAACTACTGAGGCAGAATATATAGCCTGCGCCCATACCATATCACAACTGGAATGGACACGAGGTCTATTAGATGAGATAGGGATGAACTATCTTATTGGGTAGACAGCTAGACACCCAATGGAACCAGTTTCTTCAAAACATTTAGTATATTTTACAACAGTTCCTCCACTGTTTACGACAACTCTCTACTGTGATAACCAAGCCAGTATCACCAACATCAGAGATGGTTTCATCAAAACTAGTCACAAGTCTATTGCAGTCAAATATCATGGTATCCGCAATAGGGTAGCTAGGGGAGAGATTACTCTTGAGTACTGTGAAATAAGGAAAATGTTGGTAGATGGTTTTACAAAGGCATTGCTTAGAAAAGGGCATGAGAAGTCTTTGGCAATGATTGGAATGATAAGAGAGAAGTCTGGGGTTATGGGGGAGTGTGTTGAGAATGGATAGGCTGGAGGAAGCGAGAGATTGTGTTGAGCATTGATTTTCTTTTCGTATATACGATAGGCAGGTGGAGTGTTGGATTGCCTATAAGACATGCAGGTATAGGAGCAGTTACGGCTACTATGGTTATGGTTAGGAGATTGGGTTTTTGCATCAGATGCTATTAGGCATCAGGTATCAGTTTGGTTGTTTGGTTTTGCCATTATTTCTTACGTCTTTCGGCATGAGGTACTTAGGCTAGTTGTGTTTTGTTGTTTGGTTTTGTTTGGCCTTATGCCTTTCGACATTAGGCACTTAGGCTAGTTGAGGATTTGTTTGGCTTTATGCTTGGTTGCATTGGATGTTAGTTTCCGGATTGTTTATCTGTTGCTTATGCTTGTGGATTGGTTTAGATCACAGTTGCTTGTTTGGTAATGTTCTGGATAGCATGGAGGAGATGTTTGGAGAGTTTAGTTTGAGAGATGTTTTGCTATTAGGGAGATATATATATATCTCTGTTTTGTCTTTAGCTAGCATTTTTATTGTTTTGCCAGTTTTCTCTTCCTCTACCTCTAGTTGCCATTTTAGGCACTACATCTGCAACCTATTTCTATAGCTTCAACATGGCCAGAAAACATGACAACCACACTCCTGTGCATGTTGATATACGTATTCAAGGGCAATATGAGTTTTTCTAAGCAAGGTTAATAGTGCCAAGATTGTGGCTGGCAGCCACAACCCCCAAATGTTCGCAGGCTCACAACTGGGGGCACTCTAAAGAGTGCCTGACAGCTCAACACAACCTTACAGCTCAACACAACTTTGTGGCTCACCATAGTAACTTTGTGGCTCAACATAACTTTGTGGCTTGATATGACTTAAGGCTCAATGCAACCTTGTAAATTAATGTAATTTTGTGGCTAAATATATGATTTAAAGTTTAGAGAATATAGTATTTTATGTTACATCAATTTCTGCAACCTTGCTTGTTACTTAATTCCCATCATTATGAGCCTAGATATTTTCTTTTTACAAGGTTGCATTGAGCCTCAAGTCATATCAAGCCACAAGGTTGTGTTGAGCCACAAAGTTACTATGGTGAGCCACAAAATTGTGTTGAGCTGTAAAGTTGTGTTGAGCTGTCAGGCACTCTTTAGAGTGCCCCCAGTTGTGAGCCTGTGAACATTTGGGTGTTGTGGCTGCCAGCCACAACCTTACCACGAGTAGTACATCCTTTGTATGATGAAGTGATCAATACATACAGTGGGGGCGAAATGTGGTTTGGGGTTAGGGAGTGAAAAGTTTTTTTTTAGTTCGTAGACCTGGTAGTCATAGCTAGGCTTTACTGTTGGGACATTGTTTTTATTTACAAGCAAAGATGAGAGACAGACAACAGATGGAGCATCAACGATGAATGCGAATTTATTTTTGTTTGCCCTTTTACAATTTTCTTTTGTTTTCTTTGGAAGTATGATTTCCTTTGACAGATTTGTTTTTCCTTTCCACGAGCATCCGACTTCCAGCTGTGTGAGCGGCACTTTGCCCAAATCTGGTGATATTTGTGCTGCCTTCGATCAATGCTTCCCTTCTTTATGTTTGTTCCATTTCGGAGAAGTGAACCTTCTCTCTCTTTTGTGTTCTAGGTCAGGACCCATTCTTGTCCTTTCAGTACCATACCGGAAACTGGCTTTTTTCGCGATTCCAGGGGTTTTTTGGTTTTTTGGTTTTTTGGTTCTAGTATTGGTATACTGGAACTGTGCTGTTTTTCAAGTTGCAAAAACAACTCAGCGTGACAGCTCATAATATCTATGAACCTACTTTTTTTTCGATATCCTATTCTTCAATTACCTGAACCCATTAGCAGCTACAAGGGCGGCATCCTTCAACGAAACGACATCGCAGTGACAGTTCTGCACTGCAAATACTGTATTTCGTGGAAATATCAAGCTCCCCAAGATACTCTCTCCCTCCCATACCCTTACTTTATTACTTTCCACCTCACAAAAGAAACCTGTGCAATTTGTCCTAATGTGTCCCTAGGCCATGCACGAGTCCGACACCACTACACTAGACGAAACTAAAATTAACTAAATTTTCCGTATGGTACATCAGAGCCTTACCGGAGGCCCCAGCATATTCTCCCCCTATAGCATAAGAATCTTGACAAGGGGGGGCATATGATCGATCCCCTTGTCCAATATGACCTCTGACCTCTTCCTCCCCCACCTGCTCCACCGTCTCATATGTAAACTGGTATCATACACTGACATGCTTAAATGAACAAGGCACTATTGCTTCCACAATGGTAGAGAACAGGCAGTGTTGGAATTTGGATTTACCGCTCATATCCACACAAATACGATGACTGTTGCATTACCAGAAATTGATCACCGCGGATCACTCTCAACCTACCCAGAGTCAACACAATAGATATATATTATAGGGAATAGGAGTGGACGACATCACCAGCCACTCGGATACCCCCTCACTCAGATGACTAAACTTGAACAGGAAACTTAGGTCATTCAGAACAAAGGCAGTCTTGACCGGAAGCATGAGAGGGCCAGATGGCCTGGAAAATCCTGTTCGTTCAGGCAGCGCAACAACCTCTTGTGCGGCGAACTCCATAAATTGCTCAAGACCACTTGATGTTTGATCTTTCTCTGAGCTTGCCATTCCAGGCACCATGGTACGTGTCTGTGGTGTGTCAGATATTCCTGGCTCTGAAGTGGTGTATGCTCTCTCTGCCATACGCTTGGGGTGTGAAAAAAATAATTATGTGTACTCTAAGGATCGGTAAGCAATCGGACTAATAATATATCTCAAAACCGGAATTTGAATTTCGTATAAAGATAATAGAACATAAAGTAAGAGAAGAATAATATCATTACATGTTTATTGCGGTAGCACCTCCATCAGCCTCCTCCTCCTCCTCCTCCTGATGTACCCAGATAAGACACTATGATTGTTCCAAGCCCGGTTGAGATCAGGGACAGGTAGGAGGGGTGAAAGATTTTGTTGATAGGTGGCCTCCGGTGGGGGGAACATTCTCAAGAGGCCAATCGAATAAATAAAATCCGCCCCAAGTAAGGGCAAAGGCGATAATAATCTCAACTTCGAGGTGGTGTCTATGGTCGGATATAAGCTTACAAAACTTCGGCAATCTGATGATTATGTATGGTGGTGTTTGTATAGGCTCCGTCAATATTAGTAAACAAAATGGGTCGGAATCTTGTAGGAATGGAGACCTACAATATCAGCGTTTACAGACGAGTGATCCCGTTCTCCCCTGGTGGCAACTAGTGTTGGGTCACTCATTGCATGTAATGGTATGCCTAAATAGTTGTTAGTATATGACTCATATTGGGGAATGGAGAACAACTACCTGCAGTAGAGTGATCGCATTCTTGCACTGTGGTCTCCACTGTTGGCTCAATTCCTGTAGGTAATGGTATACCTGAGTAGTCATTAGTTAAGATGCTTACTTGGGAATGGCGGATCTCTACCAGCATTGGTATATAAACACCTAACAAGATGAGATAGGTGACCAGCAGCTCCCCTAGTAGGTAAATAATGTGCCAACTGCTTTGCATTCTATTCCTCACGCACAAGGAGGTTGCCTGATAGGTTATTCACGATAATGGCTTCCTTGATGGCAAGGGCATGTGGGCCAGCCTGTATGAAAAATGAGGTTTGTTGCAGCCAAGTGATAACTGCCTCTGCAGTGAACTGCATAACTTGCTCCAAACTAACCAATGGTTCATCTAACTCTGAGCTTGGCATTGCACATGTGATCACACCCATCTGTGGTGTGTCAGACATTCCTGACTCTGGAGTAGTCTGTGCTCTATCTGCCATTATTCCGTGAGTGCGAAAAAAAACAAGAAATTGGAATCTGGTTGCAGTGGAAAATAAGTAAGGAAGGTGGATGAGGTAAAGGTATTATAGGTCTGGTATTAAGAAGGGGTGGAGTTGTTTGCTTGCTTTTCTGAACTGAACACCTGGAATTCCAGATGACGTGTGATGCCATACCTCTGGTATGAGTACTTGTACACTACTACATCATGCCTGGTAAGGTAGTATGCATCCATATAGAGTGATCGCTGGTGACTTTCAACAATTAGGACCATCCAGTTATTCACTTTATTCGATTTATTCTATAGGTCTTATGTTCAACCTTTTTGTTGTTCAAATACTCCAGTGGGGGGGCTTTTCCAATTTGCTAGCACACTTCTCTATATTATAGTAGAAGCTTGTGAGAGTGTGAATATTGCTAAAGTGAACAAAGGTGAAGCTAAGGCAATGGAGCCAGCAGCAGGGCAGGAAGAACTGCAACCTAGTTTGCACCATAATTTAATAATGACAGCTTAACCATATAGTCGGAGATGATTAGTCATATTCAAGAAATTCTTTTCTAGCCCTATTCCAATATTTATGAGATTCTACTGTAGATAGTGTTGAGGAACTGTACTCAACTACACTAGCACAATATAAAGAAAGAAAAAGAAACATAATACACATCATTCCCTTACCACATTCTAGTAAAGGGTCCCCTATGACCCTCTTAATCAGTGACCTTGGCCATCATAGAATTGAGAAAGGCAGTTATATTTAGAGACAGATTGAACAAATCAACAAGTAAGATTTCTTCAAGAAGAAGAAAAAGAATAAGGCAAACATGTTCAACCTCTTGCAAGCTAATTTACATACCCAGGATCGTACTGGGGAAGTCCATCCTTCTTGTTGTACTAGTTATCCTGCTGATTCTTTTCAAGGACCTTCGTGAAAACCTTGTTCACAGCTTGGACTTTCATGACTCTCAAAGCTGAGGATGTAATAGATAAGTTGAATGAAAGAAGTTAGGGCAAGACAATATGAAGAAAGAAACAAATAACAAACCCCCTTGAGTAGTATTTAGCCCATTCTGCCTACTTGCAACACTGAATACCTGAAAAGGAATGTAGAAGAGAATAGGAAAGGCAAAACAATTGTGGAAAGAAAGAGAAAATAGTGGAATGGAGAAATAGATGAGTCATATAGGAAAGCAAGAGAGAAGGAAAAGGAGTTTAAAGGGAAGAGAGTGGAAGAGGAGAAGAGAGAGATGGATGAAGTGAGGTGGGAGATAAATGAAGTGAGGTGGGAATTTGAAAAAACAGTGGAATAGGTCAAGGGAGAACAGCTATTTCCATATCCTAATAGGAGCCAACTGCTGACATTTTCTTTGCACAAATATTGCCTCCTCCTCCAACCCAACAGTGGATTTCAAGAGCTTAATAGTCCAGTCAGTAGTCTTGTAGCATGTGGTTTGAGGAATCAAACTTTATATAATTTGTTGTAGATCCGCTAAAGTAAATACAATCTCATTTACTGGATTATGTCTCTCAAGGACATGGTTTCTTAACAGATCCTTGATGGTGATCGTGAATTTATTGGGTGCAGAGCTCTCCTCTAGTAGTGAGGGTAGTACAGTTGCAGCAAAGAATTCAATAATATCCTCACCTCCTTCACATGCTTTATAAATGTTGAGGCTAGCATTTACTTTTCCATGTAATGGGTGCTGTAGCTTTGTGGTAGCTGGCCATGTAGATTTAACTTGAATAACTATAGTGCTAAATGATTAAGAATGGTTTTATAGTCGATCCTGGTAAAAATACTTTGTTCATTCTCCTTATTGTCTGTTGTACTAATTGTTAGTTGGCAATCAGGGTTGACAAAGGCTGCTCCGTTTCTAAGATTCCTTTCAGTAAAGGAAATTACAAGGATGTTGCATTTCCCCCCCTTCCATTGGTATATAGAAGCTATAATTGGTCATCCTGCATTAACTCTTCATGACACTCAGCCCAACCAGCCTCACATACAACTGTTGGCAACTGTCTATCAGGTGGCTTGATATAGGCATCTGCAAGTTTTCTAGATGTGCCAAACTAGTCTCACATGAAACCTGATAATATTAGAAACAGTTAGGGGGTGATTAGCTCACCACAATTTCAAATTTTGGCCATTTCAAATTAGAATTTGGGGTCAAATTGTAATTTCAAATTCTGAGGTGTAGGGCACAGCAAAAATTTGAAATACCAGTATTTCTTGGCATGTTTTTTTGTTAGGATAAAGTCTGATTATGTAATAATAATAAAGAAATACCCCCTTTTTGAGTAAACAAAAATACTTCCTCACCTTTACATCTACCAGAAATGTGTCAAAATTCAAAAATCTACATTCACAAACTTTATGCAAATTACAATGACTTCCAATATATCTACACAACCAGCAAAAGCCTTATGGACAACAATGGCTGACAAAATCCAAATCACATCTATGCTTCACCAATGCCACAAGAGTAAAAAACTGGATACTGGCTTCAAGAAAGATGTTTGGATGGAGATACTTTCTGAGTTCAATAGAGAAAGTAAAGATGGGAGACTGGCAATTGGGCAGATTAAATCCCAATCAGCTACTGTAAGAATCATTCCCTGAAATAAATATTTAATGATATGGAGTAATTGTACTAATGCAGATATTAGTATAAAAGAAATTAGAAAATGTTCAACCACCCTCTGAACTCTTCTAGTTTTGGTTGTAATAATTCAAGTAAAGTTGTAACTACTACTGATAGTGTATGGAACAATTATATAAAGGTATGAGCATCCAACAAAGTAAGAAAAAAGACCATGGCTTCTGCCTTACAAGAACTAACTATTAAAAATATGTAAAACCACCCAGGTGCAATGATGTTTAGGCAGAAAGTACGAGACAACTATGAAGAACTAGATGAAACGTTTTGCAATATAACTGCTACAGGAGTGAACGCAGTAACCCCAGCATCTTCACAATTGCCTAGAAGAGTCAGTCAGCTTAGCTATCAAACTACTCAGGATAGTCAGAATATTTCCAGTAATTTGAGATTGCAACCTAATCCTGACTGGTTTGAAGGGGAAATATCTTACTATAAGGAAAGATATGCAGATATTAGACAACCCAGTGGGGGAGGAGATAGGAGGAATAGTAGAAGGGTAAATAGTTTCGAAAATGAAAATGATAGATATGATAGATATAGTGGAGATATCGGGGATCATGGAGTTAATAGAAGGGATGGGATAGGTAGAGGGGGTATAGGTGATAGAGGTAGAGGTGATAGAGGTAGTAGAGTTGATAGAATTAGTAGAGTTGATGGAGTTAGTGATAATGGTAGTAGTAGAGGTAATATTGGAATTAGTAGTATTGGTATTAGTGGTATTGGTGCTGGTGTTGGTGGTGGGAGCAATAGTACTAATGGAAATAATAAATGTGATGGAGATAGTAGAGACTATTGGGATACCAACGAGGACAGAACAGAGTATACTAGTCAGTGGTCAGGATCTGATGCAACTTGTGAGGTAGAAGACAATAACCAGGTACTTGACTCAGTTTGTTTAAATCAGCTCCCTACTATAACCACTACTTCAAGGAGATCAAAAAAATCATTAACTTCCTCTCAATTAGCAAATCAGGAGTTGGAAAAAATTATGGAAATAGCTGGTGAGGTCAAAGAGGGTATGATGGGGTTAATTAATAATAGGTTAGCAAGAAGACATGATAAGCAGGCTTGGAGTATCTACGAGGATGATGGTGGATCATCAAAAGAAGATAGTAATATAAATCAAGAAAGATATAAATCCTCTAAGTTAACAAACGTTCCTGTAGAATTTAGATCCTATGCTGAGTGTTTAGAAGTAGTTAATTCAATGTATACTTTAGGAGAACTTACAATGATAGAGGCAAAGGTCATAATATCTGTATTTAAGGAGAGTCCAATCAAGTGTATTACATTCATAGTTCTTTCTAAGGATTTCAAGGTTGAGTGGATAAAGGATGCTATCAACTCACATACTTCTAGAATAAGTCAGGTATAATTGATTTATATTAAAAGTATACATAGTACTAGTCAAGTTTATATTTCTTTTGTAATTATTCTTGCTCAAATCTCCTCTCCTCCATAATTTTCTGATAACTCTCCCACATATCTCCAGCAATTTTATCTCTCAGCTGTTCTCCTAGTTTTTTCACTGCATAGACTTTAGGACTGGTTGCATAACTTGTACAGCTACCTCTTGATGTACTTACTTGGCTTTGGTAAGAATGAGTCCACGATTAGAGGCTGGGATAGCATCAAGGGCAATTATATTGTGCAGGCAACACACTCCATTAAAAATTGCCACTGTGGTAATTGCACAATAATTGGATGCTCGTTTTAATATCTTAAATCTTGTTTTAAGAATACCAAGAGTCCTCTCAATGCAGTTCCTCCAGAAGCATGGCAGAGATTAAATAACTCTTTTGCATTTTGTGGTCTTTTTGCAATTAATACAGAGTTAGTATTAAGACTATAAATTGAGAAGGATCATTATGAAGAAGACTTATGCCTGATTCCCAATTATCTGCTTTTTCAAATGATAGGGAACACCTCATAAGGTGTAAGGTATTCAGGTGATATTCCATATCCAGTACCTGCTAAGTAAAACTTTCTACTTAGAATTTGAAAGCCTTTATCACAGGCATCAGCTAGGACTTGAGAGTCATGAGTTGATCCCTCCCATCCTGATAAAACAAATAGAATCTTGCAGTCAAAACTGCAGGCAACAAATTAATTTTGGCAGTGAAGCCCTTCCTTGTTCTATTAGTTGGTGCATCTACTGCAGATACATTCAAGGGAATCAGAGACCCATCAATTGCTCCAAGACAATTCTGAAAAAAAGGAATGAATTTTGGATTTGTTATAATTTCTGGTGGTATAACATCAAGGTTTGTACTGCTTGCTTTTGGTATCTGGATAAACTCTGGTGCTAGGTGATTTATTGCATCCAAAACATCTTTAAATAGTCAACTAATAGTTTCAAGAGAATGTTGGAATCGCTGCTGTGCCACCCATTGGCAGGAACCGGACGTGACAATAAATATAAAAATGTGTAGCCAATGCTCAATAGTTGTATAACAAGAGTCTTTAAGAAGACACTTTTCTCTTAATAAACTTGCCAATGATCAAAAAGCTTTCATTGGCATGTGAAGGCATTTCAGAATATGTCTCTCATGAGTAGAGGCTAACAGCTTAGCAGTATACTGCTGGCCACTCATCTGAGATGTGTGCTTTGGTTGTAGTTGTCGGGTAGGTACCTGCTGATAGATTTCTCTTTGAATTGATGATAGTGTGGCAATTACTTGTAGTGTCATTGTACCAAGCTGAAGTATCTCTGCTATTTCATTGATCTCATTTATTTCATCATTCATGGTTTCCTGGCCAGATTAAGGAGCACTTTTGGAGATTTTATAGGTACTTTTTGTTGAGTTTGTAGTTGTTGCTTTTATTGTACAGGTTTTTCATCAATTGTTATAGCTTGTATGGGTTAGGGATTACCTTTATAGATGGGGTACAGTACAGTGTCATTATTGCTGAATTGTTTAATAATATTTTTTCCTTTTTGGTACTAATTCCTGTCCATAATTAAATTTAGTTGAGCCTCACTTTCTCAAATTCTAATTCTCACAATTCTGTACCTGCTTGGGTTGTAGGAATTTGAAATTCGCAATTTGAAATTTTACCTTGTATTAATTTCAAATTACAATTTGAGATGACCAAAATTTGAAATTATGGCGAGCCAATCACCTCCTTAATTAAATTCAATTAAAAGGAAAATGTATCATGCTACATACTTGTTCCAAAGGCAACAATAACAATTGACCAAGCCTATGCTCCACTGAATCCTTCAACTAGGGAAAGTACAACCTTATGAGCAAAATAAATTTGAAGGGAACCATATATCAGGAGTGCTATACATTTGATTTGAAAACTTTAGGTTAGAAAATTGTATTTGTAGTGTAGGTTGTTGCTCTCAACAAGTTGCAGGTATGGACTCACCCAGTTTGACAGAATAGTGGTGGAAATCCTTCCCATTTGCAATGTTTCTTCATTTTCTGCTTGCAGCTCCAACATCTACTTTGGCCCAAGATTCCTTATCCATGCAGGTAATTCCATGACATCAGCTGGCTTGGTCTCATGCAGAAGAGGGTGTTGATTCAAGTTGGTATCCATTAAAGATCTAATCATACCAATGTTGTGACTGGCAGCTACAACCCCCAAATGTTCACAGGCTCACAACTGGGGGCCCTGTAAAGAGTACCTGACAGTTCAATACAACTTTGTGACTTACGATAGTAACTTTGTAGCTCAACCCAACTTTGTGACTTGACATGATTTGAGGCTTAATGCAAACTTGTAAAAAATTATCTACGCTAATAATAATAGGAATTAAGTAACAAGCTAGGTTTTAGAAATTGATGTAACATAGAATACTATATTCTCTAAACTTTGAATCATATTTTTAGCCACAAAATTACATTAATTTAAAGGTTGCCTTGAGCCTCAAATAATGTCAAGCAACAAAGTTGTGTTCAGCCATAAAGTTGTGTTGAGCTGTCAGGCACTCTTTAGAGTGCCCCCAGTTGTGAGCCTGGAAACATTCAGGGGTTGTGGCTGCCAGCCACAACCTTGCCACAATTAGTGTGTATGATGGAGCTGTCTTTTGCCCAATGGACGTTGATATGGGGTAAAGCTGACCTGCAGAGAAGCTGGAGCAGTTGGAGGTTTAGGTCTAAGTCTTTTTTTAGGTGATCTGCTGGTAGGTATATTACTACTATCATGATGACCTTGATAGCCTGAGAAACTAGAGGTGACAACAGCACTGCTATTTGTAACCAGACTCGGAACAGCCCTCCACTCTGTGGAACCAGAATAGTTACTACCACACCACATGCTCCTGGTCTAAATAATACAACTTTGGTGTATAAAATTGCCACCACTGGTATTATGAGGTATGATATAGCATTGTTAAACTGATATTTCTTATTTATACTATTGTCTATATTTTTTAATTGGGTTGATAACTTTCTTTTTTTATGGTGACTGTGGGCATTTGTTGTCATGCTGCCGTTGCCATAAGAGGTACGGAAAGTTATTAGATATGACTCTACACTACACCAAGGCAATGTCATTATCGCTTGGTATCTACAGCCCCACACCATCACGCAAATATCCACCGCCTTCACCATCAACAAAATGAAATGATCCAGAATTTCAGGGCATGTAGTTGACAGGAGGACAAAAAGATTATTCCAACTCCTTAACCGCCTCCAGCATCTCCTCTGAATTCCTATGCCTTGCACCAGGATGCTTCGCAACCCTCTGCCACACCTCTCCATTCAACAGGTCAGTAATACCCTACCTCTTGAGCACGTCGCCCCACTTCTCTGCAGTCCTGTGCATGCTCAGGAACCTCCAATACCACCCCCACATATCGCCACAGTCCAGGTCTACCAAGATTGCATTCCGAAACCAATTAATCACCCTGGACAACTTCCTCTCCACCAAAATGTTCTGTGCGATGCCAGCATAGGGTATGAGCTCGTTACTGACTTTCTCAATGGCCTCGACAAGACATGGACGACCATACGTGCGCCATTCGAGGTACCAGATTGATTCCTACCAGAGGAGGCCGGAGTGTGGGCATTCTTTCAGGGCTTTTGCCATTAGCATCTTGGCCTGTGCGGTGCTGTTCGCGGGCACATGATGCGGATCTTCTCGCACCAGAGGTACGCAGATTTGGGTACTGCGATACTGGGGCATACGCGGATGTCCAGGTTTCCCTTAAGCTGAGGGAGAAGAAGCCAGAGCCAAACGCTTGTGCGCCATGCTTTTGTACCAGTACTGTATGCCTCCTATGCAGGTGGGGGTCAGCCCTCAGCTTCATATATATCTGACCCTTCATCATCCAGTTGTTGCCCCCCCTGAGGTAAAGCTCCAGCCCATGATTTACCTAACCCTGACCAGCATTGGTATTCCCCTACTGGCGCTTGAAGACAACACGTTTGAGCAATACCCTATCCGTACCTGCTTCGCGTCTGGTGTCTGGCAGTAGCAAGGAGTTCTGGGCTGGTAGCGTGCTACGTGTTCTCTCCTTCTAGCTTCACAGCAGCAAGTCAGATGTCTTCGTTGTTGGGTTTTAGTTGAACGCTTTTCCACAGATGAATCTTGCGCCATTCATATCGCCTGCTTGCCATTTCTCTTTGGCGAGCATCATCCATAAAGCATGACTCTGGGGGCTGGCTTCCAATGCTTTTCCGAGGATCTTATAGAGAGCTTCTTTCATGCCGTGGTTTTTCCAGGTGCGTGGCGGCACACCAGATGCTCTTTTTCACCCAGAATACACTTAGAGTGCACGTGTATATCCTAGCAGTTGTGTACTTTACTCTGCACATATAAAGTTCAGCGTCATCTATCCAGATCTTCTTGCCACCTTCTTCCAATTGCCAGCCAAGGGTTTCCCAGATGAAAGCTTGGCAGGCCTTGACTTTGCCCTCTTCCTCACATCTTTCGACATCTTTCATCCTGTTTTCATGAGAGGACATTGCTTCTACCCAGGCGAGGACTTGGATGCCTGGTTTCATGACGTTGATCTTATTAGCATTGCCTTGCTGCTCTTGGAGTCTTGCTGCAATGATCCAGATTTCTGGACTTGTGGGGATGACCTTGCAGGCTTTGCTCAGGAGGTCTTGTGTGTTTTCGAAGGTTTCTAGGCATGCTTGGGTCAACCAGAGTTTTATGCTCAAGGGGACGAGTTGGATAGCTCTAGCAAGGAGGATTTTGGCATTGGCTGGATCTTCTGCGAGTTTTATGACTTCTTTCTAGAGGACAACTGAATGGAGGATGATGTCGAGAGCTTTTCTGAGAACTCTTTTCTTTACCCATAGTTCTGTTCCAAGTCCCATTGCCTTCATCTATAGCTTATTGAATTTGGCGCTGTGTTGGACTGCATCTGCTACTATAATTTCAGCGTTCGCAGGTTCATTTAGATGCATTGCTTCTAACCATATGTCCTCGTTCTTTGGGCAATGCTTGCAACCTCGGGCGATAAGACTTTGGGCTTGGACCATTTTACTAGCTACTTCTTCAAGAGGAGTGGCTGCGATCCCATCCAGTCCATGTTTGGGATTTATCTTGATGACACTCTGTAATAGTTCTCTGACACGCTCGATACCTTGGACCCCCTGTTCAGTTTGTGCAGTCCTGTGGTTGTGCGAGGTGAGGTAGCTTTTGAGATAAGTGTTCCTATCATCGGTCACTAGATCCTGCCCAGATCTATCCAGCCTTGCCGCTAGCACCTTTGCCTTTGCCTTCCCAATGTCTCCAAAGTTCGTCATAGTCCTATCCTCTGTACTGGCACAAACTGTAGAGGTGCCTTTATCCTGGATGGAAGTCTGGAAGTGTGAACCTGAAGCATTGACCAACACCCAATCCGGTGTCAGGTAGAACTTCTACCAGGTGGGCTGTCTCGCTCTCTTATTCCTCCCCTTAAGATCACCACTTCAGGTAAGTTCATCCAATTGTCATCGATGAGTGTTTCTAGTCTTCTTTAAGTCAACGAACTGGTGCTGGATTTCTGGATTCTTGTGCTCATACTCTTCGCGCTCGGCTTTCTTGTGTGCTTTCCTATATGATGCCAGGGCCCTGTAGGGCACCTGGGACGGTTGGGAACGCTGATTGCTAATTATGAATAAACACCTGGATCCAAAAACACCACAAAACCCAATCACTGCTCCTTAGAAGGAGCTTTCGCCTTAACAGTATTTTGAGACAATCTCAGCTCCATCCGTGAGAGCTGCAACAGAATTCTTGACTCAAGCACGATGACTTCTAACTTCATATTGCCTTTGATTCTTTTTTCCAGCTCTGAGTCTATATACGTGTAGCAGACCAAAGCCTGGCAGATACATTAGTGAAACACAAGTTGGTGATTTATTGCAAGCAAAACATACCGCTGCCACAAAGATTCCAACTAGCAACTTCAGCTAGTAGTAATGTCCTTTAAATCCTTCATCATGTCTCTTAAACCCTTCATAGACCTTTTGGAAAAGTTGGACCAAGTCCTTTTGGGAACCGTCAGTACCGTTCCAGGTAAATAGAATATCCTTACCTTTCTGACAGCTGTGGGTCTCTTGTTAAGAGAATCAATGACGTGGTGCATCGTCTGGTTGTCGGTATCGGTCTGGGTCTCGGTATGGGTCGTTGAATATCGCGGCGTTCATGCATAAGATCGCATAACTGGTCACAATGGTCATGTGTGAGCCGGCGAGGAAACCGATTAGTTGTAGGCTAACGTGATGTCATGTATTCTCATATATGTTGAAAATCACGATGCTTCCATACCTCTGTAACGATGGTGGGGACTTGGCTGGAAAGAATAGGAGTATGAGGTTTGGTGCATTTAGGGATTGTTTAATGTGTCATGATAAGATGCAAGAAAGAAAGAGAGTGTGTGTAGACCAGTATTTAGCTGTAGCAGGATTGTTTGGGAAGGAATACCGGGGGTCGAAGGTTAGAGTTTGCAAGGGATTGAGACGAGTTAGTGCCAGACCATGACAGTTAGGAAATGGGAGAAGGAGCGGAAAGGTATCAGGACTGTTAGACATCGTCAGTTAAGGGAAAGTGTTTTAGGAGAAGTTTGAAGGAGGAGCCAGGGAGAGAGCGGTACCTGTTATGCAGGTGGGTGAGAAATGTCTTGTTGTAAAGGAACGTTTTGTGTATATATACGACACCTCCGGTAACATATGTTGGAAATTGGCTTAGCTGCTCACCGTATATCGCAGGACGATCGGAACGCTAGTCAATCGGGCGAAACGTTAGTCAAACATCACCATAATTGCATCGTTGACACAGCACACGAAACATTGGTTAAACACCTGGAACGTTGGCCAAACAGATATATCTTCACCATTGATTCGAATGTGTTTTGTGGAGGTATTGTGAGACGTTGCCTTGTCTCCTGGCGAGAAAGGAATGGAAGAGTTTTTCTTTGGCACGTGCTTTTATCATTAGTCTAGATGTCTTTATAAGTTCTGTGTATTTCCGTTTGTTTTGTTGAAGTCGTCGCTCTTCGTTATTCTTAAGTTGTTCATCAGTCAATCAGAATAAGTTCTACGATCGATCATCACTACCTGTCGCTATCTTTTATTACTCTCTTCGCTATCTTTTATTACTCTCTAAGTCTTCTAAGTTCTTTGCTTCTGTTATTCCTAGGTATCCGATATACACATCCTATCGGTTTACGTTGAAACAATAGACACCTCTAAATCCATTCCGCTGTGTGATAAACCTTATTGCTTAAAATTCTTTTGTGGGTATTTGGCACCACAGAGAGTGCCCGTCGACAGTGTTGTGATTGCTATTTGTTATGCCACTTATAATGTATGATAATATCCCTATGAGGATAGGGGTATTTTGACTTCCGAAGGTGACAACAACTTTCGTCTGGTGTTAGATTTTGGGTCAAAGAGTTTATTCCTCAACAGGCTAAAAAGGTCAAAGGTCAAAGAAAAAAGAGAAATGAAAAGTAGAGAAGGAAAGCAATAAAGTCTATGAACAATAGTGAAGCTCAGCCAAGAATATTCTCAACTGCTCAATCTGAATATTCTTCCTGTCCTGTCTGCAAGAATCTTCGTTTCTTGTTCCTTCTTTGCCTTGAGGGTCACAGAGCCCCTTTAAATACTGGAGTTATAACAATAATGCCCACGAATCAGTAACGAAGAAACAACACGACATCATTACGAAGTTCTTCGTAAGTGACCATGTGTCCTGCGATACGTATGACAGTACTGTGGGAGGTCTCTCGTGTAAGGTGTTGAGGGGGCAGTCCTCCTTGATTATTGCTAAGGGATACAGGGGGTTATAAATACAAGACTGGGACCTGCTGTCCACATCACAAATTCAAGCCCACGTAATGTGTCGTAATATACTCATAGGCCATCCACGAGTCTGACAGTACTGTGGGATTCGTCCACAGCCACGGCATAGATTACAACCAAAGTGCGTAGACTACCTATGGGATACGCACCGTGGACATTGAGCATGTATTTAAGCCTACTGTTTTCTCTTGTATCTTATCATCAACAATGCCCCTCTCAACACCTTGCACGAGAGGCCTCCCACAGTACCGTATTGGCTCTCCAAATTCTACCCGGCACTTGAAGGCACTAGTGCAGAAAAATTACTAGTTAGAACTAGTGCTTAAAAGTGTGAAGTAACTCAGAGGGAAGATCTTTGCACTTAAGCCAGAAATGGCATGGAAGGAAAGAGGAATCAAAAAATGATAGATGCGACTAGTAAGGTGCCTGGACAAGTGTGCAAGTGACCCTAGCTGTAAATTGAGTTGGCATTGATTGTGACGTCCTCACATTGCAATACACCTACATCCACAGGTACCTGGGGTGCTACGAGAAGTTTGAAGAAGCGAATGTAATTCATTGCATCGATTAACCTATACTGGCATACCTATAGGGGGTGGGCAATCGAATATCCTCGAGATCATTGCTAAGAGTGTTGGTGATTTGGTAAAATCAAATAATGAAATTAACAAAGTCTACAGCCAGACTAAGCTCCACAATAATACAACCTCTCTCAGGTAACCGCCCTATGCCAGCCAATAGAAAGCTGAACGGCAGCCAACCAGCCTCTAAACAATATTACCATGAGAGTTCATTCCGTTTTAAATCCCTAGGCTGGAGGAACCATCCACAATTATTGCTCATACCTTCGGAACACCTTTCTTCACCAAGTCTGTAGACTTCATACCTTCAAGAATACTGAGAATCTGCTACATCTCAGTCTTATAAGGTGACCCACTCTTTGGTTCATTGAACTTTGTCTTGACCAGGTACAGGAGTATCTAGATGAGATACATTAGCCCATTGATACTGAAAAGCACTTTACTGATAACTTATCGAGACACTACCACTAAGCCTATAGCAAGGAGAACTCCGAGCTGCCACTTCATCATCTTAATTTGTCTCTTGATTTCACCCATTTCTCCCTTGATTTTGTATATTTTCTTAACAAAGCATTATCAGTGCCAGTAAGCTTCTTCGGAAGATTCCATACAGTACCTTGGTAACTTGAATAAAGTTATCTTCCAGATGGAAGATACGATTGTGTAGTGAGGAGTTCTGAAAGTATTAGCTTTAACTAGGCAAGCAGTACCACAAGCAGGCTGTCCTGAGTTTGCTTCACCCAAAAGGCTTTACTTGATTTCTTTCTCAGACAGGTCTTCGGAAAGGTCATTGGAATGGTCAGTACTAAACATCTTTCATTGTTGAATGGAGAAGTTGGAATTCATTTTCCATGGACGAGCCCTAAGAGGGGTTAGGACAGCAATGGCCCTCAGCTTGAGGAATAAACGGATGGGATTTCACATTTTGCTCTTTGCTAAAATATTAACGGGGATGTAATTCTACTGTGAAGTGGTTCGATGGAGGACCCCTTATACTCTGTCTCCGTTTCTTGGTAGGTGGAGTTGAAGGCAGTGTTCCCAGCTGTCCAGTCCATCCGTCTTCGGGGTAGGATGGGACAGACTATGGCTCATAGTCCATCTTTTTGGGGGTGCTATATAGCAAAGAATTTCCTAGAAGACTACCTATTGAGAATTCATGAAAATAGGCCTTTAGCTTATGATATAATCCTCCAAGATCTCAACTCTGAAAATCATGACACCTAGATCACTCCAGGTACTAAAGCATTAGAAATTCGAACCAATTAGACCTCCTCAGCATCCTACAGCTTAGAATCTGATAGCGATATGTACTCTTCAGCAGAAAGCCAGCACTCCCCAACCCTTACTACCTGAGACTTGATACTCAGAGCAAGCCCTGATTATATGTTCAAAACTGTAACATGTGTACATGTTCCAGCAACTGTATACTGGTTACACTTATGTTTTCTCTTGTTATGTTATTTCGTTTGTTCCTGTTTATTTTGATTGATTGAATGTTTCACTACTGGTATCATCAGGATTCTGGTATTTTTTTTTTTTTTTTTTCTGATTATTTAATTTTGTTTAAAGGTACAAAATCCACATGAAGCCTGTGGGGCTATCATATCCAAAAACCTCCACCCTGGGCCAGGCCCTGGAAAGCTATAGAAAAACCAAGGCCTGAAGACCTGGTCAAAAAAACTATCCTAACAAGCAGATACTCCCGTAAACTACAAAAGATATGAAGTCTTACCAATGTCATGCAGTAACTAGGAAAACCAAACTCATAACAGTGCACCTAACAAAGAAAACCCAAAACCCAAACCTAAGGACCAGTCCAAACTTGGCTTATGGGTGTGATTCCTAGCAAAAGTTGGATAATCATATCCATGGATGAAAAGGTCCATGCCAGGAGTTTGAAAGAAGATTAGGCCTCATGATAGGGGTACGGCAGAAGCAAGGAACTGAAGTACTAGTCTGAACAGAGAGGGTAGTGGTGTCAGTAGGGTGCCAGCCGAGGAGAGTGAGGAATGGTAGTAAGGTACCAGCTGGTGCAGGATCTAAGTTGACCAACCGTATTACCACGTCTCTCATGTAGTCTCTTGTGATAAGAGATATGGCATCACTGCTGGAGGGGATCCTAGAGGGAGGAAGTCATATGTGGAGTGGATAGGGGGGCAGTAGGATGCTAGTCAATCATCCAGAGAAGGAAAGGATGAGAGGGAAGTGTTCACTCTACAGGATGTACTATCGGTTATTGTGTTCATGTCTGACAAGGTAGTCTCTTAAGAGAGAAGGGAGTGGAGAAATCGACTGTGGCCTGTTGAAGTGTTTCCTCCTACTGCTAACTGTATTCCCGGCTGTCCATAAAAAGACCGAATGAGAAAACTCAACCACAGCAATCGCTAAGCAAGGCAAAGCAAAAGTGGTGTAAGGGAAGTAACCAATATGGTGAGATGCTGGGAGGAAGGAATGAATAATCTCGAGAGTGTAGACCTCAAGAGGGAAGTGAGGAGGGGATACCCGAATGCAAACAAGTGATAGAAAGTATGCTTCCTGACCCCCCCCTAAGTGGGGGGCAGGAGATAAGAAGTGGTGATGATTTTCCTCGCAGTCTTGGTATTGAGTCTTTCCCAAATAGATAATAAATTTCAATGACTGGAGGTGTAGGGGAGACAGAAGATGATCAGGATTCTGGTAACTTGTTATGTTTTGTATTAGTTATGCTCTTTGTAACAGTAAGGTTTTGCAATAGGGATTCCAAGGGAGGGAATGGTCATGTATACTGGCAGTAGAGATAAGGCTTGGGTGAAGGTTTGCCTTAGGCTTTCAGGATTCTGGTAGGATCACAGGATTCTGGTAGTATGCAGTTACCAGTAATAACAGTGGTTGCAAGGTTTCAGGAACCTACCTTTTATGGAGAAAATCATGTATTTAAGACAGGCTTCCTGACTAGCAGGAAATGCCAGACTTCAGACAGAACCTAAATAAGAAATATACTTGGTTGAATGGTAATTTTCTTACTCTCTTTCCCCTTCGCTTCTTCTAAGACCTTCTTGTCTTTACCTCTCTAGTCTCCCTTAGGAATTGAATGCTAGCTGGCTTACCACCAATATCTATTGTATTAGTTCATACAGGTTACCACCTGTTACAAATACCATCCAAGTAAATGCAGTCACTTGGTCCCAGAAATGAAACTTGAAGGATGGTAGCTGAAACCCTTCCAAGAGTAATGACAGTCCTGATAGTTCTATCACTAAAGGTAACTCCTGGGGAGATGAACTTACACTTTCCAAGATATTCAAGTAGAGGGTGACACATGGAGTAAACACATGGATGATATGCTATGATGATGGATGTGAAATATATAAATCTGACAAGGAAGGTGTAAGCTACTTTCCTAGAGATCCTAAGAAGCGAAAGTAGAGCAAGAAAGACAAGGGAAGAAAACCTGCAGGTACAATCATTTCCCTCTCACTACTGAGTACCCCTCCACTCACTACATGGCCTTCTCCTTCTCTCCTACCTCCACCCTCCAAGTTTCATAGCAGACCAGGAAAGGCTGGCAGATAAATTGGTACTTGATTAGTTACCAGATGCCTCCCTAGCTTCCTCTTCTTTACTCCTCTATAGTGAACCCTTCTGGAGCCATCAGGTAACTGAACAAGTGAACACCATTTTGGGAACAGTTCATACAATACTCTTAGGTGATTTCTGCCCCCAAGTCATTGCAGCACTTAAGCTTGATCTGCTCTTTGTCAGGT
>ML120626.1:29427-64788 GCA_003788595.2 Choiromyces venosus 120613-1
TGGAAATACCATTGGACACTCACCAAGGTCAAATAATAGGAGTGGGAGTAACACGTACTAAATAACTGGGGACCGGTGTCAAAACATAGATCCTACGTGTTCTAGACGTATGGTACGTGTAGGTTCCGTACTGGGAGAACATCAGTTCCCAGTCAGACCGTTGTCTACACAATACAGGGCGAAAAAAAAAAAAAATAAGAGATATCCTGTACTGACAGGGCTTGCTGTAATAAGATCATAATATTAGTCGATTTCTAGATTGCACAGTGTTCCAAACCGCCCAGGAGGGCAAACTGTATAGCAGGCTGCCGGCCCCGCCTATGGGGTCTCGGCAACACCAGGTATTACAGGGGATGGTAGTTCAATAAAAATATATTCAGCTAAACTAAGGTACTGCCGAACTAGCACACACTCAAAGCAGGATTACAATCCCGCCAGAGTGGAAGAAGGTACCTGAGTATGGTCATGGAGTCGAGAGAATAAGAAAGAAGTCACGAGAAGAAACCACAAGAAAATTAGTAATGAAAATGCCTATTGGTGTCGAAAAGATATGTCTGTATGGTAGATCATCCATTACCTGATCCAAAACTTCACCGAACATCTATCACACCCTACAGGGCCTATAGGGCATTGAATCCTTCCCATATTTGAACTAGGGTATCGCCGTGTAAGTTAAAGTACGGACTGGACAGTTTGGAGCACTGATATCAACCTTATCTCTCATATACCCACCCAGGCCGGTAGGTCAACTATCCCCAAATAATAATGCTGTACAGTGTGATGCCTCCAGCTTCACTATACAAACCACTGACTACTCTAGCTTCTTGGCAACAGTAGGATACCCAACCGCAGTATTGTACAATTGACTGCATCTCAGGCTGTTCGAGGGAGGTGAGGGTGGGCACAAAAGTTACTAGTAAATTTATGTGACGAAGACTAAAGTTCAAGAGGTAGAAAGAAAGTCAAACAAATAAAACCCCTAGGACAAGGAAATACCCTTGTTACATGACAGACAAAATCACACTACAAACAGATGACACTGCAACGATAGGTTGAATTTTGCTGTGAACAAATGATATGCACATAGGTGAATTTTATGCTGCACTGTTTACAAGAAAATATATCCTCTCTTGCAGCAGTTATGTCTCCTCAAGGATAAAAAAGAGAAAAGGAAAAAGGGGTGCTTTAAACAGTGCCAGGCATGGTGAAAAAGGGAAAGGGGTAATTGCCAAAGCGTTTTCCACAAAACATGAATGTCGCACCAACACAAACCAGCCTCCACAGTACCCTGCACACACACCATATCTCACCTTATTGTGTGCCACCCATCACTGTATCTCTCCCATCATAGTCTCTACTGCCACTTTCATCTGCATCCCTGCCCCCATCCCGTACCTTGAAAGGCCCATCAACAGTCATTGAATGAATTGTCTCCTCTGTGAGAACTAGTCGGAACTGGTTGATTGTCAGGTCTGTTGCCCCTGGCTTAACATCTCCAGCTTCTGGCGCACTCTGAGCAGTCGAGTATTCGCTTATGCGGTCTTCCAGGATAATGGAAACAATGTTTATATTTTTGATAGTAGCGGGCAATGATTCGTAAAGATTCTTCAGCCCACGTATTTTGATAGGATGACTGTTGGCAATGGTGATTTGCAATAGCATCAATGTGTCCAAAGCACTAAACATAAGTCCATCCACCAATTCGAAGTTGGTGTTATAAGGGAGGAAATATTTTCCGATCGCATCTCGTTCGATCCCCTGGCCACCCTTCACTCGAACCTGTTTAACTAAGTCGTCGGCATTGGTGAAATAATTGAAGGATTTGGACCAATTTGTCGTGAATGTGAGGTGGGTATTTTTTTGACTGGAAGTTTATCAGCCTCAAAAGATCCACCCTTTCCGAACCAGTCATGGGCATATCCCTCGAAAAACCAGCCAGCTGCGCTTCGGAGCAGATCTTGGCGGGTGAGCTGTTTGTAGAGCTCGAAACAATTCAGCCGTGACTTCCTCTGTGCCTTCTCGAAGAGCCTGTGGGCAATCCATCTCGTAGTGATTCGCACTTTATACGACAGCCGATCATTGCTAGGATCCATAATAGCTATCCTGTGTGAAGCCTCCTAATGTACGGTACCCTCTACCGTTAGGTAATGCCCCTGCAGAATGAATGTATCTATTTCGTGATCGACATGGCCAAGGTAGGTTTTGAGGTCACGATTATAGGCATTGTCATTCCTCATAGAGATTGACTCTAAGCAGGTACTGGGAATAGGGCCCAAACATGTGAAGGTTGTGAAGAGCATTGCCATTTGGCATGCAGTAGGGGGCTTGGGCTTTGCTAGACTATTACGAGACAGTTTGGTCAGCTGGTGTCTTGCTTAGCAGGAAGAAGGTACTAGTACCTGAAAGCAGCTACAATCTCACCCCATCCCCAGTTGCTCATATAGTGCGACCCAACATTCCTATCCTTCTCCCACTGCCGCGACTTTCGTACCTTCTTTGAAGAGGCTGCCTGCACCACAAACCAACCGTGGCACTTCTCATTTCATCCAGGATGTTTAAGCTTCTCGTCCGTCAGGATCCAAAGTGACTTCTTTTTCATTCTTGGGGAGATGTAATACGGAATTGGCATCAGTCTCGCTGCTGTGGGAATCGCTATCAAACAAATAGCAACAGCTGTCATCATGGCGAAAAACAGTTGGTTGACCTTCCAGAATCTTGAGCACCAGGAGGTAAGAAAGAAAAAAAGATTTTCCTTTCTATTAGTCAGAGGGGGGGTCTAGAAAAGGACTAAGGCAAATACTACGTACCTGAACCAGGTTGACCAGCTATTTGGTAATCTAGATTGAACCCCACCGCTGGCATCTTAGTCTTGGGGATAACGTTTGTCCATTTTTCCAACTCGATCTCCACTAGTTCGCGTTCGATTGCCTGAAACTCTTGATGTACAAGAAGTTGATCCATTCCACAAGGAAGCTCTGACCTAACCTTGAGCACCTTGAACACTTGCTCCTCCTTTCCTTTTACGAATTCTGGATCTCGAAAGGCCTCAGCTTTTATCTCCTTAAGGTCAACCATATATCCTGGGCGGAGGCTGTGTTGTGGCTGGGGTTGCTAGTTAAGCGCTTAGTTAAGAAAACTGCTACTTGTACAGGAGGGTAACCCCATTTACCCGGCCAGCCATACGCCAAGTTGCATGCAGGCACACCCGAAGCGTTTTTAAAAAGGACTGCTATCGCATACCACCAAAAATCGACTCAGAGCCTCAGAATATTGGCGGTATGCAATAGCAGTCCTTTTTAAAATGCTTCAACATTACGAGTACCTAATCTGGGCACTAACCTATAGCGGATACAGGACTGCTGGGAGTGTATATTGTATTTTCGGTTTTTAGCCTTGCTAGGGTCGATGGGGTGTTAGCGGGTTCCCGTCCTATCGGTATTTTGCTTAGTTCTGAGTTGGTAACTTATTACCTGCTGTTCTCCTGTTTTGTGCCTGATTTTTCCTCGTCCTCGCTCCACCACCCAAGTTGAAAACCCTTTCCACATATCCAACTAATCTAAGAACACTTTTTGGTTATCAAAAGACAGTACATAATAGACAACTACAAGCAGTTTAGAAAGAAATGCAGTTTCATCATTCACACCTTCAATAGTAACTTATACTGGATCTCACAGACATCAGATATCACTTACTTCTCACCTGCCAGGAAAGTTTCACCACTAATACTAAGCTAACTTTTCAGAACTCATGACCCAAGGAATGTATGATGGCCAACAAAAGATCCACCAATAGCAGGTAGTAAATTGTGTAGACCTCCAGTTATGTGAATAGAAGCAATACTTATGCCTCAAAAGGCTAAAGATATAAATGAATGGTGCTACAGATTTCCTTACTAATACCTACTGTCTCCTAGTATTATTTTCATTTATTAAACTCTACTATAGTCACTACCAAAACCCATACTATTATCTTACTTCTTATTCACTGAATCCTCTCAGTGGTACTGTGCTCTTGTCCTAAAAGAGATTGTGTCTACTGGTGATACTCAGGGACCACCAAGAGTGTAGAAGTAGCAAAGTAGAGCATAGAAAGTAACCTCTAGTGCTTGTGGAGATTCAGTCAAATCCACAGATACTACTTGAACATGCATCCATTGAAGTGGAATACCAAGCATTAATGATAGTTTCTCCTTAGACCTTATTGCCATATATCTTGGTCCAGTCTCACATATTCACAACTTTAGGTATGAATCTATCAAGGTATGATAGCACCACTGACACTTAAGAGTAATTACGAATATAATTACAGAATTCAATATAGTAATATTATTTGATCAAACTTATCTGCAATCACAGGCAATGAGTTATATTTTTCATCTTATTATGAGCAGCATGCGAGAAACTTATAATGGTGGGAATTAAAGTCCCCTGGATTGGCAAGCTATCTACCATGGGACAGGCAAGAGATAAACCTACATATTACCACTCCCAACTTCATTACTAAGAAATCACATCCAATTCAAAGAACCTACTTCCATCATTTCCCCATTCTCCATCCTAATATGTCCAATCTTGCCTACTCTTCTTCAAGTCTCTTCTCTTCTAAACCTTCAGTTCTACCTATTATTATTCCTCCTTAACCTCCCTAACCATATCTTTAACCCATCATCTCCAGATGCCAATTCTCTGTCAAGACTTCATTTTACTGCTTGTAAGAATATTTGAAGTTCTTTCTTGTTTGACCTAGAGCTGACTAACTTCTAGTGACTTCCTATATTATGTACTTGTAACAAGTGTACAGGTTCCAGTAACTTTATACTGGTTATGGGTATGTTTTCCTTCTTATGTTATTTCATTTGTTCATGCTTATATTGACTGTTTGATTGCTTCACTCCCAGTATCATTAGGATTCCAGTAACTTGTTTATGATTGTATTAGTCATGCTTTTGTATTGGTAAGGCTTTGCCATAGGGATTCTAAGGCAAGGAATGGTCATGTATATTAGCCGTCGAAATAAGGCTCAGGTGAAGGATTACCTTAGGTTTTCTGGATTCTGGTAAGATTACAAGATTCCAGTAGTATGCTCTTACTGCATCAGCAAAAATATTATGTGCACCTGGTATGTCCTGTGCATCTGACGCACAGGGTGGCTGTAATGATAACCATTAACCAGGATGTGCTGTCGAACCAATGTCACATCCTGATATTGCATCATGCATCTGGTGCATCCTGACAGTATCAGGACACAGATCCCTATTACAGGTGCAATCTGACAACATCTAATTCTGTACTCTTATGTCCTAACAATGTCTGATGCTCAGGTGTTGCATCATAAAAACATCTGATTCTCAGGTGTTGCATCCTAACACCATCTGATCCTTACCTGTTGAATCTGGACTGTACTTAATCTTAAGCTCTAATATTATATTGATGACTAATTCTAGCATCTTCTACCCTGACATCGTATCCTTGCCTATGTACATCGGGATTCCATGATACTCATGATCCACACACTGGTGCTGCCTATCATCAGGCTTTTCCATCCAGATTCTTTCTACATGATGCTTCTCTCATCTAGATCCCCACCTGCATACATGATGTGTCCAGATTTCACCATGAACATGATATCTCATCTTGACACTACTACTTCATATCTGGACCTCCTCAGGATGCCTTCTGAAGTGTGGTGAATTACCCATGATGCCGTCTGCACATTGCACCCAGTAGTGTCCAATCTTACGAACTTCCTCCTGATATCCGATATACTATATTGTGATTGCCCTGACACCCTCCAGACAGCTACCTTTCTTAGATTCTGGAGTAAATATTGACCTGATTATTCCTTTGTACTATGTTCTTCGGTTTCTATTGCAGTGTTGTCATAGTAAGCTAAATTAAATTGATTACTCATAATCTTTACAAGTTCTTAATTCCCCTTAATCAACCTTGGTGATGGTCTCACCCCCACCTGCTCATCATTGTCTGGCTCACATTGACATCCCCACTGGTACTGCTTACCTTTTCTGAGAATCCTCAAGACTCAACAAGACTCAATAAGATAGAGAAATGATTGTCACTCTGTCTGCCATTGGTCCTACAGTCAGATCATGTAAATCATCTGGACTCAGAGGATCTGAATCTTGTAACTGAAGCTCCTGAGCTACTGATGTCTGACTCAAGTCAAACCAGCTCGCAGTTTCTGCTGATGGATTCAAACAATCATGATGTCTCAATAGGTCCAAGTACCAGTGATTAGAGTATTGCAGTACAGGCTGTGTAGAAGTGTCATTCGATATCTGACTCTCGAGCTCAGTACTTACAGCTTCCTAATCATCATCGGATTCTTCATGGTAGTCCTGCTGCACTCTGTAAACTTGCTCAACCCTCTTATTGCTTGTTTCTCAAATATTTTACACAATCATATCCTGGATCCTCCATGGGCACTTACGTCAAGTTTCTTTTTGCTGGTCAAAAAGGTCTTGTATGTTTGGTAACAGGCTAGCCACCTTGGTCACAATTGAATAGTTGGATGATTTGGTGACTCACCTCCAGCTGCCATAGGCTTGAAGTTCCTGGGCTCCTGATATATCCCTATTTGCCAGGCATGCAGTGTATGGCAGATTATAGTGCATGTCAAGTAGATCATAGTGCTATTGATGTGTGCAAGAAACCTGGGATCTACAATACCTTGAATCTTCTTCCCTGCAAAGTACTTAGGGAAATTCACCTGCGGAATCTGGGGCACAAGGAATCATAATGTCAAGCCCAAGGTTACATGCAATTATGTTCAGTAGTAGTCACTATATGGTAGGCATCTGGTGGAGACAAACATCATACCCTCTTGAGTTGCACATAAACCTGTCACATTCTAACAGATAATCGACTCTGCATGCCATAGCTGTGGGATCATCTAGCAGACTGTATAACTCCACAATCTCTTTCTTAACCTCATGTACAAACTGAGATTGTACCTCAAAGTATTTTTGGCATATCTTTCTAGGTTAGTATTGTATTCTGCATTGTGTCATATATGCCTGAGTCCACTTACCAAACTTATGCACTGCTCTGAGGGTTGGATGTTTCCAGCATCTCCAATATTAGCAAGTGTGGCATCCTAAACTTTGTGCACCTGGATCGTCAGAGCAACAACATTTGTGAGTGGCTACTCAAACAGCGTATACCGTAATATCAGAGTCTTCGCATCATCTAATATGACCATTGTCACACCTGTAACTATATTTTGCTGAGAGTGAGGAGCTGGACTAGAGATCAGGGTAGCAGATACAGGACCATGCAGGGTACTCAGTGGAGACATTAACCGTGCATCACTCAATGATGGAAATATTGGAGAACTATAGACTCTCCGCCAAATTATGCATCCAAGATCTGTGATTATATGCCAAGCAGGACCTACCTCCTAAGACCCTGATGTGGTCCAAATGCATATAGTGCTCACCCAATTGTCTCCCTTTCTGTTAGCTACTTGTGAGCCATGATCACGTCTTGATCTGGGGCCATCTGCAATATTGATGACATCTCTATCAGGTTTGGTATCTGATTCTGTTTCATCTGATCCATGTGAGATTTGGTACTCATCACAACTATCATCTGATAGATCTACTATTTGGTATTTGGTTGATCATTAGGTTCAGTTTCTTGTTCTGCATATGCCATGGTCAGCATTGTGCCCTTCCATGGGCACTTCAGTGCTCTTCCTACTAGGCTGACAATCAGCAATAGAGAAGAATCCTGAGTTGAGGATGCATCTTGAGATTTATTTTGATGCGTTCTGGATCTCCCTTTCCCCAATCCCCTGGTACCAGGTTGCATGTCACGTATACCTCTGTATAGATTGCTGACTCATGGCACCAGGTGACTTCATGTATTGGCCTTTTACTTATTCATGGTGTCATCGGTTAGTTAGAGTAAGGTAAGTTAGGATTCAGGTCAGAGTAAAATTGTAGGTATCTCAAGCACAGTTAGATAAAGATGAGCAGTTTGTATAGGTTTCTTGTTTTATATACAATACATTAGGCCATAAATACAGGCTCTCAGGGGGGCCAAGAGGGGCATGTGCAGGATCACCGACTATCACTTGTTATTGAAGCAAAAGATTTACCTGCAAAATGGCATTTTCAAAGTTTTCAATATTATGTTTGTAATAATCTAAGCATTCTCAACTGTGATTGGACTCAAGACTCTGGCATGAAAAAATTAGATGAAATGAGGGTATTGTTAAGGTAGGTGGGTTAATAAAATCTAGCTACAAATGGTATCTTTTACTGATACTATTGGCACTACAGTATTCTCACATTGCCTAACTAGCACTAAAAGTATCTGAAATTATCTCCTGGTGTCGAGTCAACACAGCTGAACACCAGAGAGGCTGAATTCAAGCAATCCAATTAACTTGACCATGGATATTAGTGATGAGCCAGATAGGGATTGTAGTGTAGCTGTTCCTGAGCAACATCAAACCCAGGTCTATCTCATCACTAATATCTATACCCTAGTAAATAATCAACTCATATGGTCAGCCAATACTAGGTAACACACTGGATGCCAAAGCAAGTAGGCTGAATACTATGACTATTATCACATACTGTAGTCTACTGTACTGTACTAAGTACCCAAGATTGAAATAGCAAGCAATGAGAGATGCTAAAGTAAGGGGGTCAAATGGTATTATTAGTATCACATACTGGGCACTTGAGATTGAAACATCTAGCAATAGGAGACACCAGGGGCATCAATTGTCATCATTAGTAGCTAACAAGTACAGGCTAAGTACTACTAGCTAAACCTAGTAAACAAATCCATAAATAGAAAATAAAAATAAAACCAAACTTGCAAAATCAGATAGCAAAAAAAAAAAAGAAAAAAGACTAAGAATGTTCTACCTGAGAAAAAATACAATCTACAGGGGGGAAAATTAGTTTGCATATACAAAATAGTGTCGTGATATGTAGAGATATCACATGGTGACATATAGCTACAGCTATCATGATCAAGCACTATAGAAATATATGTTACTGTACAACATCTCTACATACTATGATACTAATTTATTTGTGCAAACCAAATAGTATTGTGACAACAGTATGGCCAAAAGCCGATTTTATTTCTATATTCAAAAGATTTTTCTATACAATGATAGGTATAAAAATATCTTTTGAATACAACCAAAATCGTCTTTTTACTCTACTGTTGTAGTGACACCAGAGACGTTGTGCAGCTGTACTGCCAAGAGGTGTCAATAACACAGAAATATATGTTATCAATCCCTCTTGGTATTGTGACAACAGTATGGCCAAAAGCCGATTTTTTGTCTATTTCAAATAGATTTTTCTCTACCATGATAGGTATAGAAATATCTTTTAAATATATAACAAAAATCAGCTGTTCACCATACTATTGTGGCGATGCTCAGGACCTCATGTGGCTGTACTGCCAAGAGGTCTTGATAACACAGAAATATATGTTATCGATGCCTCTTGGTATTGTGACAACAGTACAGCCAAAAGCTGATTTTTTTTCTATATCAAATAGATATTTCTATATCATGTTAGGTATAGAAAGATCTTTTGAATATAAAAATAAAATTGGCTTTTCACCATACTGTTGTTGTGATGCTGAGGACATCATACTGCTAAGCTGCAACTAGAAGCTCTACATCTATACCTAAATGAGATGTTAGAACAAGGAAAAATCAGGCCCAGTATGGCACCTTGTGGGGCTCCGATATTATTCATACCAAAGCCAAATGGTGGCTGGCACCTGCGCATCAATTATAGGGGCCTTAATAAGGTTACTGTATCTAACAAATACCCACTGGCTCTGATGACGGAGCTACAAGACTGAGTGGTCGGATCAACCATCTTTACCAAGTTAGACCTAAAAGATGAGTTCTACCGGATTAGAATTAAGGAAGGAGATGAATGGAAGACAGCATTCCGAACCAGTTATGGACACTTTGAGTACAAAGTCATGCTATTTGAGCTTGTTAACACTTCAGCTACCTTCCAAGCAATGATGCACACAGTTTTACAAGAATTCCTAAATCACGGTATTGTAGTCTACATGGACGATATTCTCATCTACTCAGCAGATGAGGCAAACCATGTTGAGCTAGTCCGAAAGGTACTAGCTTGCCTAAAGGAATATCAACTGGCAGTCTCTATAGGAAAGTCTTATTTTCAGGTCACTATGGTGGAATTTCTAGGCTATGTGGTGATAATGAAAGGAGTCTTCATGTGTGAAAAAAGGTGGAATCTATTCGAAAATAGAAACAACCAAAATCCGTAAAAGAAATACAAATCTTTGTGGGATTTGCGAACTTTTACCAATGATTTATTAAGGACTTTTCTGCAATTTGCAAACAGATCATGGAACTCCTGAATGGGAATTCCAAATATCTTGCCTGGGGAAGAGAGCAAGATGAGGCATTTGAGTTCCTAAAGGAACAATTCATAACTACACTAATTCTTTATCATTTTGACCCCATGAGGGAAACAATTATGGAAACCGATGCAATCAATTTCACACTTGGCTGTGTTTTATCCCAGGTAGTAAAGAAAAAACTACACCCAGGAGCATTTCACTCATAAAATTTGCACCTGCTGAATGAAACTACGATGTTCACAAAAAGGAATTTACTGCCCATTGTGGAGATTTTCAATAAATGGTGTCACTATCTGGCCGGAACAGAAGTCCCTATTACTGTTTATACTGATCATCAGAATTTGCAATACTTCCTTACCACAAAAGCATTCAGTGCTAGGCACATTCGATGGGCTCAGAAATTGGCAGATTTTAATTTCCATATTGTTTACCATCCAGGAGTACAAGGAGGCAAGCCAGATGCATTAAGTAGACGCCTGGAGTACCGTCCTGAAGGGGGAGCTACCTATAGGGAACAATCAATTTTGAAGGCTAAAATCTTCTTACAAGTGGCTGTGATATGGAAAACCTCCAGAGGCAAGAAACTAAACCCCATGGACAACATGGTCTTTGACCCAAGACCTGTAGATGACCAGATGTCAGAAATAGAAAACGTGAACAGAAGCATAGAGTCACAAAGGGTCCAACTCCACAGATTGGCGGAGAATGATAAGATTCCTACTAGAGGGTCAACCTGTGCAGCCAGACATGCCTTGTAGAGCATGGACATACTAACAATCCCTGGAAAGGGACAAGACCTTTTTGCAACAAGAATACCTGTAGGGCTTCCCCAGGGAACCTACGGGTGAATAGCACCCCGAAGTAGATTTGTGCTCTGACACAGCATATACATAGGTGCCAGAGTAATAGACACAGGCTATACTAGTGAAGTAAAGGTTTTAATGGTCAACTTGATGAATGCAGACTACAAGGTTGCAAAGGAGGACAGAATAGACCAAATGATTGTTGAAAAAATTGACAACACAGAGCTCCAAGAAGTGGCGAACTTAACGACAACAGAACGGACTGACACTGGGTTCAGCAGTAGTGACCTACTTGGGAAAAAGCCCATTGTGTACTTTTTACAAGCGAGCACTAAAAACAATGAGTACTTTGACCAGTATAATGAGGAACACAATCCAAAATTGTCAGAAGAAATAGTAATGCTATCTAATGCCATCATCGCAAGGGCAGAAATAAGAAAGTTCAATGCCGACTTCATAGCAAAGGTTAAAGAAGCAGCTGAATAGGATGAAGAGTGGGCCACAAGAAGGCAGAAGTTGGAAAGACTAAGAAATGATGGAACAGAGCCCCCAAAGTTTTGCACCTTGAAAGATGGTCTAGTATACTACAAGGACTGGCTCTTCATCCCAGCAGATAAAGGTATCGAAACCCTCATAATGAACTGATGCCATGATTCCAAGGTCACTGGACACTTTGACCAGGAAAAAACACTGGAAATAGTCACATGAGACTTCTACTGGAAAGGTTTAACAGACTGGGTCAATGATTATGTCAGATCCTGTGATGAATGTCAACACAATAAGTCCCCAAGACAGGCAAGGTATAGGTTACTTCAACCTTTACAAGTACTATATGCTGCATGGACTTCTATCTCAACGGATTTTATTGTTCAACTACCCGAGTCGCAGGTGCACACCCAGATCATGGTTGTAGTAGATCAGTTCACTCAAATGGTACATTTTGTTGGCCTAAAAGAAAATGCAACTGCAAAGGATGTCACTAACATGTTCCACTGAGAAGTATGGAAACTCTATGGACTACCTATAGAAATCATTTCCGACATGGATGCAAAGTTTCAAGGTGAATTTTGGGAATCATTGTGCAAACTTCCGGGAATTAAGAGAAGAATGTCGATGGCCTATCACCCTCAGACTGACGGGCAAACTGAAAGAACCAATCAAGTGCTGGAAGGTTACTTACAAAGCTTTGTCAATTATGATCAGGACAATCGGTATCAGCTTCTCCCATTGGCAGAGTATGCTTACAACAACTCTACCACTAATGCACATAAGATGACACCATTCTTCACGAACTACGGTTTCCACCCTCAGACTGAATGGATGAGAGAATGAGAGGCTCAAAATCCAGACGCAGCCATCTATGCATACTGGATGAAAAATATACATAGACAGTCCAAGGAAATGCTAGAATCTACACAGCAGGCTATGTCAAGATATTATGATCGAAAAGCCAGAGAGTAATCTGACACAATGGTAGGAGACCAAGTCATGCTCAATGGCAAAAATATGTGATCGAAAAGGCCCTCAAAAAAGTTGAGCCCCAAGCTTTATGGGCCTTTCAAAGTATTGGAGAAAAGAGACGAACAAGTCTACAAACTCCAAATACCTGACCAGTGGAAAATCCATCATGTATTCCATGTGGCACTGCTTCAACCCTACTGAGTTTCTATTCGGCTGGGATGGGCACAGCCACCCTGCAACCCCAAAAAAATCGAAGGGGATTTAGAGTTGGATGTGGAGAGAATTGTGAGGAGTGAAATAATCTCCTATACAAGAAAAGTTAAAGGATGAAATAAAGTCCTCTGAGAGCTCCGATATTTTGTGAAGTGGAAAGGATGTTCCAGGGATGAGAATACCTGGGAGCTGCCAGAGCAACTGGAGTGTGTAGCAGAATTGTTGGAGGAATTTTATAGGTTGAATCCCAAAATGCCGGGACAGGCAGGATTGGAATAATGTGACAAGGTTTTCTTTATGTGGCCAAGCAAACGTGCAAAGTTTTTTACCCTACCTTGTTGAGTTCCTAAGAAAGGAGTTTTTATTTTATTTATTTTTTAATTTTTATTTTTAAGGGAGATGTTCGAGATGAAGTCTTGGGAGGGGGAGCTACTGTTAGGCATATGGAGAAAATTGCCAAAGTTACCCGGCCTTACTCAGGATTAATTCTACCATACCCCTGGAGCCCCCATGTAGGGACCGGGTGTCATTACGGTATTACGACCGAGTTGTGTCCCAACACTTTAACAACAATAAACAACACCTTCAGCATAACACCATATACGTCATCGCCGTCGGTCCGACCGGATGCTGTTCATAGGATATATGAGAGGCCATCTCTGGCGGCTCATGAGAAGTGACTTGAAGGAATTCGGTTAGGTTTTGATCAATCTATTATCCTGTACATTAGCAGTTAAATATTATGGCTGATAAGTGATGGGACATTTTAAGAAGAAACCATTAGTGACTGAATATTGCAAGCCTGTGGCACCAAAGGGTAGCCATAGAGCCGAGCCTCTTGTTTTGAAAGAAGTAGTACCCCAAGAGGGTGTGCTCAAGAATCGGTATGGGAGGTTTTTGCCTGATGAGCTATTGGCTCGATTAAGGACCAAAAGTCCTTCATATCCGATAGGCTTTGCGATGTATAAATATGGAACACAATAGCCATGCTCATTCATTAAAGCTGATCACTTTATAGTTTGAGGCAAAACAATTGGCATAGTTGCTATTAGGTCGGCATACTCAAATTAAGTTCATAAAGTAGAGAGATCGAAGACTACCTACTGGCAGAGTGTTCACACCCTTAGAAACAAATAGGAGTTTGAAGAAATCGAAGCTAAGGAAGGCAAATATTCTCAGGGTCAGAAGTGTTCACACTTGGGAAAAATAAGAGGTTTTGACAGTAGTACTTAGATAGTATAGGAGTTGATTGTAGCCCACGATAACCCAGATGCAGAATATAAATATCGAGGTACTCCCAGCTATTAGAAACATCAAGCAATAGAGAAGAGATCTTATTAAAATATTTATTATTTTACTCTTGAAAAAACCCTATTAAGCATACAACTTTCTGAGCCTACCTTGACAATCTTCGTCTTTGTTTTATTTTACTTTACTTTACCTCAAGAAACATATGGCCTAGGCCAACCTACGCTATCTATGGTTGGGCTACCCCAAAACAGAGGATAGTGAAGGTTTGAGGCCTGTGGTTCAAACGGTGGTTCCTGTACCTAGATTGCCTACTGATGTACCTGTTACTTCTTTTATTCCATGGTTGTTATGTTGTTATGAGGCTTTTTACAGGGGTGGAAATGATTGCAGGACAGAGATTATGATAGCTGACAATAATGTATCTAGAGTAGATCCTGGTGTCTTGACTTTACTGGAGGAGGAGATATGATGAGATGTTGGGATAAATGTGTGACTGCAACAGGCAGCAAAGGATATGAGGTGGAGATGATAGGAAAAGTGGTTGAAGTCAAAGATGTATGGAGTATTGGTTTAAGGGAGGCTAGATGAGCTGGACTATGGGAGGATTGGACTGGGGAAGGTGGAAATGAGGAGAAATCAGAGAAGGGCACTAGAGCAGATGATGAGAAAGTTTATTATGGTGGACAGACTAGATCCCAAGCTATTCTTTCGGGAGAAAGATCGGGAGCTAGCAAGTTGTATTCTAGAAAAGGATTTGCAGGGAGTCTTGAGAGACTTATACCAGGGTCCCAGACATTTTGCAACAAATATCACATGGGGACAGGTGTATTGCAAAGTCTATTGGCCATCAAGAGCTTACAATATTGGTCAATGGGTCTCTTTATGTGAAGCTTGTCAATGTGTAACGAAGATTCAAAAAGCTGGGGTTCACTTATACAACCTGTCTTGCAATTCAAGCCGATGGATATGATTGGGATGGATTACGTTGGGCCAATCAACCCACCCTGTACGAGTACTGGAAATGTCTACATCCTTATTGTTATGGACTATTTGTCTTGCTTTCTGTGGGCTATCAGAGTCAAAAAAGCTGATCAGATCTCCACAATGACAGCTTTACTCGATCATGTTTTTCTAACATTCGGATGGCCACTGACAGTTTATATGGATAATGGAAGTCACTTCACTGGGAGAACTATAATGAAAATGTGGAAAGATCATGGGGTCATCCATTTCACTTCCACTATTTCCCATCTGCAATCTGTGGGACTTATTGAATGATATGTCCAGATGGTTATGGGTCATATTCGACTTAACTGTATATCGCGAGCATCTTCGGATCATTGGGGCCTATAAATACAGAATGCTATTCTAAGCATAAATACGTGCTGCATTCGGATTCATAGTTACACACCTGCAGAGATTGTCTTAGGTTTCAATCCAGCAATTACATAGAGTATAGAGAGTAGTCTTTCAGATTGGCTAAAGAGAACGAAAGAGGCCGATACCACTTTGAGTACCCCTAGTGAAGAAGAAGTGCATGCCTTTGTTGACACATGAGAAGAACTTGGACAGGAAGCAGGAAACGAGTTGGCAAGAATGCAGGATAAAGTGAAGGTTCAATCCACAACTGGTTACAAACAAGCTCAACCAGGCAACTTGGTATTACTCTATGATTTTCAGCAAGCAAAAGACAAAGGTCAGAAATTGGAGCCTGGTTGGATAATACCACAGATACTCAAGTGTATTTCGAAGTCTGGAGTCAGTCCATATGTGCGGCAATTGCACGATCCTCCAGGCAACACTAAACAATATCAACTTGATGATTTACTGTTATTTTTACCACATGTGAAGGATTATCCAGTAGATATGGTGAAGTCTCCAGCCGTGGAGTATCAGAGAGAGGCATTGGGAGAGGTAAATGGGATTTGGCAAGTCGGTCAGCAAGCATTTGATATGTCTGATATCAGTACAAGGGTTAGTCATTAGTGGGAGTCTTTTGAACTTTGGTCATTTCCTTCATTTTCAGTTGGGCTAACATAGAGGAGAGATTGGATATCGGGGTTGATGTCTTCGAAGATTGGGGTGTATCTGTGAGGTAAAAAATCCAGTCTGTGGATGCTTGTCATGTTTTACCCTTAGTTGTGTTGTTAGGTAGGGTGGAAAAGTGGAAAGTAGATAGGGCTCAGAGTTGGGACTGCCGCCGAGGGAGTTTAGTGGTAGGAAAAGTCATTGCTACCTTGGTTTTACTTCTGGAGGGATTTAAGAGAGAGAGAGAAAAACAATCCTTCGATGTGAGAAGGTAAATGGAGTGAAACCAACTGTACTTTTTTCACAATGCTTCTAGATGAGAAGGAGACTTCTGTGAACAAAATCCTTTTGCTACGAAAATTTAATTCTTTTCTTTCTTTCTTTTTTTGTGTTCTTTCTTTCACCCAGTGTGAACCCAGCTACAAAGTTCAACTGCATATATCAGAACAGCCATTCAATAACCTTATGACTCTAAGTTTTCTTTTGTCGACCTCATTGACCCGACTGACCTGAAGCATTTCAACAGTACTGGTAAGCTGAAGGGAGATGAGGCCGAAAGTTGTTGCGATCATATACAAGCCATCGCCCATCAAAAACTTGACTGGTTTTGGCAGGGTTTGAAAGGTAGTAAAATGTTTCCTCTCATAGCACATGTGATGAGAGGCGCCTGGGTCAATGACCCAAGCCTCATTGCTGAGAGTTCAAGGAGGGGCAGTGATAAGTGCCTTCACTGTCATGAAAGCTGATTCCAAAGGACCATTGGCTGAAGAAGCCTTTCTCACTAGTAGTCATTCCAATCATGCCTTATCTGCTCTCTTTTTCATAAGGCAATCCTCTTGCTTATGAGCCTGTCTATTGCAGTACCAACAAGAGATCAAAAAGGCTGCTTGAGAAGTCACTTAGTTGTTTCCATATCTTCCGCATTGATGAAATCAACCTTGTCCTCCTCCACCACAGTGAAAGCCTGCATCTTCTCTACTTGTAGACAACAGGACATTCCTGGATGTCATGGTACTGCTGACAGCTGCATTTGATCAAAATTCACTTTGTCAATTTTGAACTGCCATCTCCCATTCAACAAGAGTAGTGATCACATAGTTAAGTGTCTGGCATTCTGCTCACTGATGGGTTATAATATCGATGATGGAGTTACACTTCATAGGCAGGGTCGTGACTAGGTCCATGATAAAGATTTCATCCAAAATTGCTTGTACTGATCCTTCTAACTCCTGACAGCAATCTAGTAGAGGGGTTATATATTCTGCAATAGTGGAGTTACCAGTATGGTACAGTTGGTTAGAGCTCCTAAGGATTCTGGTATGGCCAGTGCAGGTATTCAAGGTATCTAGTTTTGTTCTTAGCTGCTCCCATATGAGGTGGGGATCTCTCATGCCATTAATATAGGTCTTAACAGATGAATGACAGGATACATTTATCATCGCAGCTACTTTACCAGAACAGCACTCAAAGTCTGCTGCTCCATGACCCACTGGGTTGATCTCTTCTTCGAGCACAATTGCTAGACCAGATTCGGACTGGAGAACGAATTCAACATCCCATTTCCAACATGCATAATTGTAGTTAGTTAGCTTGCTTGTTTCCCCATATTTATAATAGTAGAGTTCATCAACATAAACTCATGAAGGTCTGGGGTCAGTTATGAGGGCAGGAAGAGTGGTGCTGGTGGTTTGGTTGTGAGGCTGCATGGTGGGTCCTGAGGTAGTTGTTTTTTTTTTTTTTTTTTTGGAAAGGTGTGAGGGTGTGGCAACGAAGCTAAGAAAGCTTTTTGTGGGAAATGAAACAAAATGAAATAGGTGAAATGAGACAAAGTAGATGTGATGAAATGAGTTGGATGTAGGTAGACATAGGATACAAGTTATGCGCTCAGAAAGCTGGGCTCATAACCTGAAATTCAGAGAGAAGGATTGAGAGAGAGAAAGATAGAAAGTGTGGAAAAATAGAGGAAGCAAGATAAAGTGAGTTTTGTTATAGTTGATAATAATTATGAAAGTAATTGATATTAATCTACTAAGCATTGATGGTGATAACATCAACTATTTATGTACTTCCAAAATCCTGTACAACCACCAGAATTTCCCTTGAATTCCGTACCAACCCTGATTCCAAACAACATTCTTACACCAAATACCAACCACATCGTTCCAAATACCAACCAACATTATTCCAGATACCAACCAACATTCCTAACACCAAGTACCAATGTTATTCCGGCTACAATCTTTTAACGCATTCCTGACAACAGTCCCCTACAGTCCCCTACAGTCCCACGCCGTCTCTCGCCATTCCTGGCCGTCCTCAACCATCCCAGGCCGTCCTCCACTGTCCCCAGCCATCCCCTGCCGTCCTCCACCATCCCCGGCTGTCCCCTGCCATTCCCTGCAGTCCACCGCCGTCCACCACCCTGCCCTGAACTAACATGTCTCACCCTGTAGGGCCCGCCGTCCGGCCCAAGGACGGCCGTTCTTCACTTTGACCGCCCCAGATGGACTACAGATAGCCATCCCATCCCATCCAGGGCTCTTGGCAGCCCCCCCGTGTGGCCCTGCCGGGCCCCCGGACAGTTGGGAACACTGCTTCCAACAGGACTCAAAGACGAAACTGAATGACCAGGAATGTTCGTAACTTTGACCATGGCCAAATTGCTGAAATTCCAGCTCACGTGCGGAGCACAAGACATCAGTTTGACAATGAGCGATTCCAGTGTTTGCTCGTACATGAATCAGGCCAGTTTTCGAATAGCTCGTTCCTCATACATGGCTTCAACCATATGTGCTGCGACACCGGTGACGAGCATGAAGCAACCGGTTCCTGATTCAAGACATTCTTTAATTTTCACTTCATTGTCCATGGCCAGGTCGATAGTGGTAGAGAAGCGGAGCTTGCTCTAGCCTGAGATGAGTGCTGCTAGCTTGGTGAAGGTAGAGCTGGAAGGTGTAAAGTCAGTTGCAACAGGATGAGTGTCATCATCAACCCGGAGGGACTCGATTGGTGCAGTCATAGCAGGGGTTCTTGTGGAATTCTGCCGGACGTAAACTGGAGAAGTGAAATGTGACAGAGGAGCAGTAGGTGTACATTGGAGCGGCTCTAAAAGTGTGATGAGTGGAGATAGTTGTTAAGACTGTGTTTGTGAAAAAGGATAGGGAGATAGGGATAAGAGGAGGAAAATGGCTTCACCGATGTGGAGGAATAGCAGGACGATGTTGAAAAATGGTAGAAAGGGAAGTTACCACAGGCTGTCTTACCTTAGACTGCTAAAGTGTTATCAAGCTTACTTAGTTGAGAGAATCTTTGACAGGTGACTTTGTGTGCAGGAGTTCATGATGGAGAGCATAGTAACCACCCTCCTTACGATTTTCTGAATTGAATTCGATCAAGGGAATATTTGTAGACTCGCGCAGGGTCTGCCATAGTTGCGGTCATGTTCATTACCCATTGAACACGCCGTCATGTCGCGGCTTAGGTATCATACTAAAGTACATAATTGATGGTACAGAAGGTCTGGCAATTTTAAAAAAACTGAATCATCGGTGGGTACAAACATTTTGCAAAGTCGAGTGTGAACATAATATGCAGGGTACGATGTGGGTGGCCCGGAGACTTGTTCGGCGCGTTTTTTACATGTCCCCCTACGCGCTTCCATGCTAGCTAACCATCCCATCATCCGCCCCGGTTTTCACACACTTTTAGTATAAAGGAGGTAGATTTTGGTACCAAAATTCAATGATAAATAGGAAAGGCCATAAACCTCAATTGTGACCTGACCAATAAATCCATGAAGAGGATCTGCGACGGCATTAGGAGGACATTCAAGTTGTTTTGTCACTTGTACTTTGCACCCTACAGGTTAGCAATGCTGTTAGTGCAAGTGCTTGACAACGTAAGAAGGGATCTATAAGGTAAGGCAACTTACCCAACTAACACTTAATCCGGTGGTACAACGGAGCCCATATAACTCTTACTAGAGTGGAGAATAGGCTCCTCTACGACGGAGGAACAGCCAAACACACCACGTCAAAAATATCCCCTAGAGAACACTCACCAGCCATTAATTGGGCAAAATTTAGTAATTCTAACCTACAAGCCGATCAGTGGCGACTGTGTATTTGGGCAGGTTGTGTAACATGTTGCGTATGCAGTGTTCCGTGATTGTAGTTATGGATTATGCAATGAACTTTGAGATACCCGGTACGAACAGCTGGCAAGCTCCCTGGAGACTTGCTACTTGCAGATTGCAGATTAAGCGGAGATGGGTTGGTCGATGGATGGATTGATGGATAGGTGGATAGATAGGTGGATAGTTAGAGGGCTGCTAATTATTTAGTCCTCTCCAATAGTATAAGAGAAAACTTTCCTCCTCAATCCCAAGAATAGAGAACGGTTTGGGGCGAGAGGGGATTTATACTCATTTTCAAAATTACGTAACCTCCTTATTTTAAAGCAAACACTGATGGGATGGTGTATCCACAATAATGTGGCCAAGATGATGATATGTCCTTGTATTGAAATGGTGGTGATGGAGGTTGTGTGGAAAATCAGGTAAAAATTGAAGGTAACCCCGCAGCTTAGGGTACCACGACCTGGTTAAGTGTATTTCACGCTATCAAACATCAGTAATATAGACCGAGTGCATCCCACACCTCTCCGATAGGTTCAACGTGAGGTGTAATGATTAGAATTCGAAGTGATTTGACGACAGTATGGTTGATGCTCCCTCTGCCCTCCCGTTTCGAGTGATGCCAGATGACGGACCTCAATGCCACATTCATGGTCAAGCACCGTGGAGAAGATGGAGGCAACAGATAAACATTGATCCCATAAGCTTATTCAATCCATTTGCTTTAATTTATACAGCAGATGTTGATTTGACAACATTGCAGTATGCTAGTGTTCGGTCTGGTAGACTGGAGGTGATGCTTTTAAACAGATGACCTTGCAGAACATATAGAACCCTAACCCTGTATATCATGACAACCTGCAAACCTTTCTCTAGTTGTGAGAGTTTGCGTTATGGAAGATAGATTGGGCGGCCGCAGGCTGCTGGCTTCGAGTTATAGAAGGCGGATTATGCAGCCATGGGCCGCTAGCTTTGAGTCGTGTAAGACGGATTGTGTGGCCACAGGCCACCGGTTTCACATTAAAGAAGACAGATTGTGCGGCCATAGGCCACTGGATTGGTGTGAGTCAGTAACGCCCACACGAACACTCCCCACAGTCATTAACTCACCAACGCCTCAGAAAATCAAACCAAGACACACGACAAACGCTCATGAGAGGGCAGTGCCATGTTAAATCTACTCCTTTAATCCTTTCAGTGGGTTGTGGGCAAGCATGATTTTACTCTAAAAAGTTTATGGTACAATAGCTGATTACACTTAATAGGTTACCCGAGGGCACAGACATGAAAGGCTGGATGGCTGGAGGGATACATGAAGGAAATTGTTAACCATGTAAGTTAGTGCTCTACTTTTTCCAAAATCACAGGGCCCCCTATCTAAAAGCAAACATTGATCTGATGATGCATCCACCATGATGTGGTCATAATGAGGTGTCCATGATGATGTATTCAATGCACCAATGTTTGTCTCCCATCAAAACCTTCCCTGCCCGCGCGTGGGCGAGTTTATGGAGAACCCCTCTCCCAGTAAGTCTAGTTCCACTTCTTGAGGTGTCAGATATGATAAATCAGGAAACTTAATTCTCAAGGTTAGTGTTGGAAGTGTTACTTCAATGTGATGGAATGTACACCTGCCATGCTACCCGGTACACAGGCAGAGGTCAAATATCGTATCACCGTGTATGGATACCCCTTATGGGTATAAGTAGGAAGGTCTCAGACATATGTTTCTAGATAATACAGCCAACTATATACACTGTTTTTCACTTCATTCTATCTTCGTTCCCTCACTTCACTCGTGACCTCCGACAGTTAGTGGACCAAAGTGAACGAGTGATCGCTAGTGATTTGCAACATTTTCCTCCGTTGATAATTACTTCTTCCTTAGTATTATTTTTCCAATTTGCCTTACATTACTCGAATATGCCTGACGCAGTTGCCGAGTTGCTGAGAGAAGTAGGGTTGGGTTGATTTCACCAAGTTGTTCCTGGTTTGCACAGTTTCGACATCATCCCGCCCATAGGAAGGCTTTCACAGGCTTTGCCGACCGTCCAGAAATGTCTGGATCCTATGGTATTGAGAATGCTAATACTCCGGGATAGCAAATAAACACAAACAAGCCACAACATCGTGTCAATCAAAATCTCTCTTCCCCATAGGATTGAGTTGCTAATGGGACTAAATCTCCTCCGTCCTCTGGAATCGGGGATAATACTTATCCTTTAGAAACACCCCATAATTGCGGGTACGCGAAAGTCTTTAACCCCCTGATCCATTTCCATTGAGTTCACGAGTTTGGTTATATATCTGATACTGGCATGATGGAAGGCCGGGTATGTCCTGGAGCTTATAAATATGCGATGAAGCACTACACAGTAAGCTGAATCTAACTTACACAGGTACGGAAAGCACAGGGTAGACAGTTAGGACTGAATCTTGTGAAAAAATATACCAGCGATTGTTGGCAGTAATGGTTCTAGCTAGAATACATGTGGTGAAAGCTCCAGGCAATTCGCATTGAAGAAGTGGAAGCTTACACCGATGATTCAAGCCACTGGCGTAGTTCGTCCCTAGCCCCAAACTTGTTGGGTATATAGTCTTCCGGCGTAAACAAGCCTCTTGCTTTGTCTCTCGTGTGTTGCTATCCTATGTCATTTCTTTATACTTATGTTGGGTTGCATTCCTTTAGGTGGTTCGGCGGTTTTGGTTGGCTGTCCAGTACGTCCCTCAGCACGCCGTCGCCTCCACCCTCCGCTGGTGACGATACGCCGTCCTCTCAACGGTACGCTTGGTAGTCTGCGTCTGCGGCTACCTCACCCTGTGCCTAGCGTTCCTGATCTACATGCACGACGCACACATGCAGCAGTTAAAAGCGCTGGAACGGCAGGGGAAGCGGGGAGAGGGAGAGGAAGAAGTGACACTGGATAAGAATAAGCCAATACCGCTGGATTACGAGAGTGAGGGGGTGGTGGGGGAGCAAAGCGTGGAAGAGGCAGCGCGAGGGGACGGCGAGGGCGGAGGAAGAGGCTGAGAGGAGGAATTTGGTGGGGGAGAGGGGGATTAAGAAGTGTTTGGATTAACCGGGGGATTGGTTTATTGATGACGCGTTCGAAATACTCTGCGGTAGGATAATAATAATAATGTGACTGTAGCTCTGAGGATTTCTCGGAGTGAAGGTGGTTTCTTGAAATGCGCTTGATTGTTGGTTCTATAATTGAGACTTTTTTCGTGAATCGTTAGCCTGGGGGAGGATTCGTGGACTACTGTGGTGTGCTTGTATTATCTGTCCAACGTCAAGTGAGAGGAGCGATGCGCAGTGCAGTAGGGAGGTTCAAAGTTTTCGGTACAGTGAAAGTACACAGGGGAAGGTATCATACAGGTGTGTTTTTTTTTTTGTGAAAATACAAGACAAAGTGTATCATACTAGTACAAGGAACGCCTCCGAGAGGTGTGAAGTGGGCGAGGGAAATGCGCCGGAAAAACTAAGAGGTACTATCATACCTAACCTTTTGTTAAGTAATCATGTCACCTGGTGTGTGTTCTTGGTTTTTATCTTTTTTTTCAGCCATGTTATCATTATTTGTAACCCTGACCTAACATTCGTAATATGTGTGTGATTTTTGAAACAATAGCCATGAAATGATTGGGCTTCGCCCAACTAGGGTGTGCACAAAAGTCTGTCGAACTCGGCTCTGGTTGGTCGAATTTATGTGTATAACGTGAAATATCGAGGGAAAACACTCCATCTATGCTAATTTTTGGTCATGGAAAAAAGTGTGTAGAACTCTTGGCGCAGTGGCTAGAGTAAAATCACGCTCTCTGAGTGGTGGATAGGTGCATCGAGCCAATGAGAGGCAGTTTGACATACTTTTTTTTTTCTTTTTTTTATTAAAAACTTTTCGATTTTGTAATGACTAAAACTACAGTTTTCTAAACTTACGCTCAACCCCCGGTACCTTTCTTCGAGGAGGTACAGTATTACCGTACCGTATTATCTTCTGTTATCCAGTTTTCTGCCAAGACAGGGTGTTATGGGTACTTGGTGTCTAAAATCGGCTCTCTCAGTCGAGTGAGGAAAGTTTCGAGAAATTACATGTCCCACAGCAAATGTAAGGTACTTGGGAGAGTCAATGATATGAAAAGAAAAACTTTAAAAATTTCAATTTCTCCATAGATAGCTTTACTTGCCTCCAGTAATTACTACTACAAGCTCTAATAGCCCTCACACAAATGGCTTAGAATTAGTAGGCCCAAACCTGAAGCATTCATGGTAACCTAGCCAGCAAAACAGTGTTTTTTTTTGGCTGGGTGAAGGCCACCTTGGCACGAAATACTTAATTAGCAAGCAACTTGAAGGAATTCATCAAGCCCCAATGGCCTAAAGATTTTTAAAAAATCTGGGGAAGAAAAAAAGAGGCATGACATTCGATCTATGGATCTACGCTTCCGAAAATCATTCTTTTGGGTCTGTCACCAATTTCCCAAAACCGCAATTTTGGGTGTGTAACTGGCGATTTCTCAATAAGCTATGAGAAAGTTTCTTTTCTTAACTGCAGCCACATGCTGTTGGACACTTAGAAACCAGTAAGTGCCAGTATGTACAAAAGGCATTTCTGCTCACTCAATCCCTACATGATAAGAAAAAAAAGATGATAGGGGTAAAGAAGAGTAATTCTTTAGTAGTTGTACGGAAAGTCTCTCTTAATAATCTTTTATATTTAGGTTGGGTTCATTTTAATTTTATCTTGTAACTTTGGTGGTTGAAGAGGTGATTTCAGACAACAGGCACCATCAAGCCTTAAATAACTCCCTGTCTTGGCGGAAAACAGGATAACAGAAGATAATACCGTAAAAACTCGAATAATTGGACCGTGTGCTATGTCGTTGGGCTTTCCTCTCTCAGTAAGGTCAAGAATTTTTGTTTTTTATTCTGTCTCGGAAAAGGGAAAGGGGCTCTGGTTTGCAGTGTTTTTCGCCCCCCATCCAGAGAAGGGAATTTTTGACTACATAGCCCCCGGTCCAGTTATTCGAGTTTTTAGGGTACGGGTACCGCAGCCATAGGTAAAGGTGTTTGGGATGGGCCGGGTAACATTGGATATATATCTCCCACCCACCCGTGATCCCCTCTCCATCTTCCTTCACGATCCACCACCCCTCACCTGCCTGCCCACGCGTCCTCGTGCATACAAGATGTCCATATCAATTTCCACCCCGTCAGAACATCGTTCTGGACACGAGGATAGGATGTCCATCATTTCGACATCGCTACACCATTCCGGCCGTGATGAAATGTCTATTTCATCAGAACACCAACCGTCGGTGGGAATAACCCTCAGCTACCCCCGTCACAAGAACCAACTCTGCGCGATTTGGACTCCAGGATCCACAGCTTGCATAATATGTTGCACCAACGCGACAATAAATAAGGCCACCAACACCGTCAGTACGAGATAGGGGTCCACAACGAGCTTGCGAACCTCGCTTTTCAAAACCACGAGCTTTCTGAACGAGTAGAGTGCGTCCTCGAGCGTTCGGAGGGACTAGAACGCTTCCTCCATCTCCTTGAAGGTATGAACCCCTGACCATACGATATCTGTAATGATACTAACACGTCCAAGGACAACTCGCGCATTAGCTGTGACAGATTGTTCCAGTAGTCTTTTTTCTCTCTTTCTATTTCTTCTATCTCATGTTATGTACTTGTTGACTTGACTGCGTTTCCACCGTACTTTGTCAAAGAGGGGGTTTGTGTGCGGTGGGAGGTTTCTGTCTACCTCCCCACAGCCCCCCCCAATATCCCCATCCTCCCTCAGCGTCGCCTTAACCTCCTCCTCGCCAATCAAGAACCCCACCCTCCCGCCTCTACAAGGCCCCTGACCGCAGCTTCAATCCCGGTAACCCGCGCTCCACCACCAAGTTCCTCCTCGGCAACACCCAGCGCGCGCGCAATCCTCTCCGCTTCGTCCAGCATGTCCCTCAGCCCGCCATCGCCTTCACCCTCCTTGGATGACAATACACTATCCTCTCAACCCTACACTTGGTAGTCTGCGGCTACCTCGTCCTGCGCCGGGCGTTCCTGATCTACGCGCACAACCCACACATGCAGCTGTTAAAAGCGGGGGAAGAACGGGGGAAGTGGGGAGAGGAAGAGGAAGAAGTGACGGTGGATAAGAATAAGCCGATACCGCTGGATTACGAGAGTGAGGGGGAGGGGTGGGGAAGTAAAGCAAGGAAGAGGCAGTGCAAGGCCACGAAGACGGCGGAGGAAGAGACTGAGAGGAGGAATTTAGGGGAGGAGGGGGGATTGAAAAGTCTTTGGGTTAGCGGGGGGGATTGGTTTATTGATGGTGCGTTTGTGCCTAACAATGTTCGAGAGAAATCAGAAAACGGTATGGCGAAGGTTACAGAATCAAGATTACAGTAGTGTGTGTGGACGACAACAGAACCTGAATTGGACGTTAGCATTGCATTGAGAGGATAAGTGAAGAACTAAAAGATTGTGAGTACATTGAGAAGATTATCCGCTATATGGCTTCATGTGAGACGATGCCCAGAATAGAGCAGACCAAGGCAGGCGGAAAACATCGGGAAGGTTGGGTATTGGAGACCATCTGGTGGGGCCATGTCCGGAACACACCCCAATAAAAACTGAAGTATCAAGAGCACATCAGGAAGGTAGAGAATTGGACGGCGCCGATTGGGACCTCGTCCAGAATACACTTCAACAGCCTTGGAGGGAGGGATCAAGAATATATCAGGGAGATAGAGTACACCTGGGACTGCATCTAGAATAATCTGAAATTGTAAGTGAGGTATGAGGAGAGCATTGGGAAAATCAAACACAATGTCAGGAATGACTGGAATTGGGAATAAGAACATTGGGATACAGTCCATAAACAATAATCACGTGAGGTAACATCTGCAAAGTGAATGAGGGATTTAAGATACATGTCCGAGAATACACGGGCGTGAATTAAGTATTCGAAATGTGTTGGAACATTCCGGAGGCTAGAACTTGTTAGTAAGTTGCCGGAGGTTGTTAGAAGATGGTGGATCTATGGTGGTGATCAAGGAAGTTTGAGGATTGTTGTCTAGCCTTGTTGAAGGTTCCGGACAAGTGCAGAAGTGTGGAGAGAAGGTAGGCAAGTGTGGAAATGTTGGGAAGATACTTGGATATATGTTTTCCTTTGTTCATTGATAATGTTTTTTTTTTTTTTTTGGGTTGAGTAAGAAACTGGTAGGATACCAAAGGTGTTCGAAGGTTGGATTTGATATTATATGTATCATTGCATTTTCCGGTAGTTAGATTGAGGCTTTGATGGCACTACATGAACAACATCTTTTCATCCATCCATGCTCCTGTTCCTTCCTGGATACTGAGAGGAATGTCTACCTAAACCCCATTAGCATTTTCTCAATAAACAAGTAGGAGTACTCACTTCGGTTGAAAGGTAAGTTCATGGACACCCAGTGTCAAGGATAATAATAAAAAACTCACCAAGCCACCTCCCCATGGATAATAACGAGCGGAAATATCGTCCTCACATTTGCGCCATATGTATAGCCATCGAGCATCTGAACCCTTTCTTCAGCATCAACCTTAGTAGTCTCCCCCAAGTATGGTAAGCCCAATTCCTCAGCAATTGTGATATCCAGTGTTTGGTGAGTGACGCCCAAGAACAAAACATCGTAACCTCCCAGAGGTGGAATAATTTCAGGCCTGACATCATGAATACCAATGAATCCATCACTCTTCATAGTATCATGCTGATGCTTCTAGTCAAAATACGTCCATATGTTATGCAAAGAGGACTGTTGAGCAATTGTATCGTAAGTTGGAGGCGCAGAATATAGAGCTTGCATCCCATGCACATGGCGTTAGGTGGTACTGCTGGAGAGAAGAAGTCTGCATCTGGGAACAGCATTGACTGCTTGCTTGCTGAGGAACCTCAACACCTTTGTCCCCATCACATGATTTAACCAGCTAGAATCATAGTGTGAGATTAAACAGATTCGTCCTTCAATGTTGTTCTGTCTCCGTCTGTGGATGGTGGAGTTGGAGGACTTGGTCTACTTCTCCCAGAGTGTCGGGAAACCCCTCCCTCTTACACAAATTATTCTTTATGCTTAGTCACAGATCATTATCCCTGCATGTCGCCTCATTCCGCCAAGTCTAGCTGGCGGCAATCCAGACTAATCACTGCGGAATGTTCTCACTGGGTGAAATCTTAGAATTACTATGTAGGTTCCCATTTTAGTAATTAAAGATAGATTCTTACCTGGTGCTTGGCCTGGGTTTTTAGTTGCTTGGAGCACCTGTACTCACACTACACCGCTGCCTATGTGGCCATCGCCTCCCCTATCCATCGCGGCCAAAATAACGTAGCACAGAGGTATTGGAGGGTGAGCATAAGTCTGTCAAATGGTGTTGAATACATTGAAACTTGGATCGTGGGAAAAAAAAAATATTATTAGTATGGTAACCAGGAAACCAATCGCATAACCTCAATCTAACTACCAGAAAACATAATGATACATATAATATCAAATCCAACCTCTCGAACACCTTCTTTGGTATCTTACCAGTTTCTTACTCAACCCAAAAAAAAAAAAAACATTATCAATGAATAAAGGAAAACATATATCCAAGTGCCTTCCCAACATTTCCACACTTGCCCACACTTCTCTCCACACTTCTGCACTTGTCTGGAACCTTCAACAATGCCAGACAACAATCCCCAAACTTCCTGAATCACCACCATAGATCCACCATCTTCTAACAACCTCCGGCAACTTACTAACAAGTTCTACCTCTTATCAAGTAGCCTCCGAAATGTTCCAACAGAATAAGGGGAAGGGGACGGAGGTAGGAAGGGAGCTGAGGTTGTACTCGGAGGAGTGGGCGTTTATGAAGTATGAGGAGAGATGGAAGGGTCAGAGTTGGTGGGAGGAAGCGTTAGAGTGGGAGAGGTGGGATCATTTTTAGGAGGCATTGAGGGATGCAATGGGAGTTAGTGATCGAGAGTTTTCTTATATTTATTTCTGAGAGCGGCTTTGAGGTCTAACAATCTCCGTTTTCCACACAAAAGCTAGTAACCACCATCTAATCAAAGTAAAACAACATGACCACAATCACTTCATACCCTTCAGCTGATCCAACTTGGACAAAATTCTTTCCTCCGAAGCGCGGATCTGCTTCGCTGTCTCTACCTTTATTTCGCACTTCGCAGCTGTGACTTCGCTTCTCATACTCTTTTCGGATGCCGCGACCAACCCTTTCACTGTATCCAGCACTTCCTTCTTCACTTTCCCATCGTAATGGAGGACTTTTATTGCAAAGTTGTTGATGTCAGCGGGAATAAATTATGAGACGACGCACTGTAAAACCTACTGTTCCTGCGCCCATCACAAGAAAAGCGAAAAAACCCCACATAGCTTTGCCAATCTTCCCCTCAAGCCTGGCCTCAACTTTGGTCAGATTGGTGCTAACGTTGCTCATCTGTTCGGTCAAGGTTCCAATGCTGACTTTATAGTCCGTTTCGAGTTTGAGAAGTCTCCCTCCGACCATGTTGTCCGCAGGAAAGGTGAACTTTGCTCCACCGGAGTCCGCTGCACTCAGCAGTATGTCGGTACTTCTCATCTACCGATCCAATTAATATCTTAATGAGATGCCACTGATAGAGAAAACTTACCTGGCTGTGGGCAAACCCTCTGCATTGAAGACATGCGAACATTTGACGTGGGAATCTCTGAGTAGTAAAACGAAACATGATGAAGTGCTGAAATCCAAGTCGCTGAATCGCTTACTTCTTCCCCAGGACGGGGGATTAACCCACTACTTATGCTATATAATCGGGCAAAAGTTGGATTGGCGCTGTTGTAGATTTTCTCATAAAAATGTCTTGGCGAACGCTGATGTTGGCTTGTTTGTTGAACCCTCCTGTTCATTGAGCCCGCTCACCGTCTATGTGTAGCAAGCCGGCGGACTTCGTTCCCTCCTGTTGCCTCGCTTCCTTAGTTTCCTTTAGAGTTCCCTTTAGATCCAATCAGACTTTTCTCGGATTATCCCTTGGACGAATGGCAAGGTCAAACTTGTCACCTGGTCCATGCACCCTCTACTTTCTTAGTGACGAGAAATTATTTGCGAGAAGTTCTCATCATGAAGTGGCTGTGTTGCCCTTCCTCCTCCAATAAAGTTTCTCAAAAGCTAGGCACGGATCGGGGTCAAGTTTGACTGTGTCGTCCTTCCAAGGGATACGGTATGATACCATGCCTTCTCCATGCAGCGCCACGCCAAGCTTTACTGTGTGGTGGAGCGAGTGAACCTTTTCAACACCATGCTCTTGGCGAAAAAACCTCCCGGATACCATTGACCGAGAAATATACCGGTGACGGGCTCTTTCTCTTCTGCCCTTTAATTGGATGGTGTGTTGCGCATGCCGTATCCGACCACCGTGGTGTAATTGTGACCTTCCACTAATCCGGACAATAATTCAGCAGGGAGTTGACCTGATGATGACTTGCTTAATGTGCCGGACAGGGATAGAACAAAAGAGAAAGAGCTGGACCCAATTGCAATAGACCGTGTGAGCCCTCAGCGAGGTGGCACCTTCAGTGAGGCGCGGCAAAACTTGGCATTCTAATATGGTTAGAAAATCTAATATGGTTAGAAGATGGTTAGAAGATCTAATATACTGTAGTTAGAAAATGAATTTCGTCATTGAATCTGAAGCAAAACCGAAAAAAAAAAAATACAACATACCATACCATTCTATCTCTTTCACACCAAATCCCCCAATCATGCCTTCGAAACCTTCGGGGGGTGGCACAATTCCTGTACAAGTGCAAGAACAAATAGCCATTGAGATGACAGCTACTGGGACAGCTCCAAGTCTTACAATAGCTGCGGCAATGGTAGGAGCGGCCCCAATGACAGTCATGCATCGACGACAGGGAAGAAAAGACCGATATGAAGAGGGTCAACGAAGGCAGCAGCTTATGCCAGAGGAGGAGAGAATAGTATTAGAACATTGTTACTTCTACCGTCGTCTTGGATTCCCTCCAACAATATGGCAGTTGCGCGAAATTGCCACCTCTATCGTATAAAAGAGAAACCCACAAGAGACCCTTGGAAAAAGATGGGAAGAGGCTTTTAAAAGAAGATACCCAGAGGTAAAAACTCGCTTTAGCAAGCAGTTGGATTTTATTTGAAAAGTTTTTTGAAACCCAATCGATTAAGTGTGAAACTGTCCAGCGAAAATATCGTAATGCAACAAATCTAGTTGCAATGAGAAAGCAAAGGTTAGTAGAGTGTACTTGGAAAAGAAAGGAAGTAGAAAGATTGAAAGAGGAAGGGAAATTACTCAAGCGTTGGAAGACAGGTGCTGCAATACTACAGGAGGAACGCTGACTTGCAGAACAGATTTCCCAAGCTGAACAAGAAGTGAAGAAATTTGAAAAGCATCTTGAAGAAATGGAGAAATGGTACAAGATGATGGAGAGACTGGAATATTGTTAGGCAGTCTGGAAGAAGAGGCCGAGGGTCAATTTGTTGAGCCAGAAATTGATGAAAGTTGGGGGGAGGGAATCTGTGGAACTATCACTTGGTTTGTAGTTGAAACCTGCAAAGTAAATCAACCCTTTGGAGGTAATTGGTTTGTTGGTGGTTGCTATGGGAGGTGTTTGTATTGGTAAAAGGGAAAACAAAAATTGCGTTGACTTTTGTTTGTGGTTTGGTTGATGCCAAGAGGTTGATGCCAAGAAGTCGACGCCGAAAGTTGGAAAGTTGACGCCAAGACATACCGCGCCTCGCTGAGGGTCACACGGTCTAGAAAGGAAACTATGTCTATTGGCGAATTGCCTGGGTGTGGTTGCCCTTGTCTAACTAAGGAAAGAGAGAAGAGGCTTATAAGCAGAAAATCCTGCACGCCAAGCTATCTACAATAGAGGGATTTCGCAACGTAAAGTTAGCTTAATTCTAGCTTGTTGCGACGGCAACTGGTCACAGGTTAGGGCTCGCGTCCCACTTAAGAGATAACGTACTCGAGTATTTGATTACCCTAGCTACACCACAGATCATTATCCCTGTGAATATCTCTGTTCCGCCAAGCCCAGCTTGCAGTGCTCTCGACTAATCCCTGCATGTGGAACCTTCTCATTTTTACCGTGTAAAATCTAAGAATTACTGGGTGCGTTCCACGTTGCAGCAACTAAAGACAGAATCTTTCCTCTGCTATGCAGAGGTATTTAGTTGCTGGAAGCATGCCTTTAGCCGCGCATTGGCCACAAGGGCCATAATCACTTTGCTCCCGCTACGTGATCCAACTGCTACCACAGCGGAACCCACGCAGTAATTCTTGGATTTTACGGAAAACTCACAGAATACCCCTCGGATAGGGACGAGGGTGTAAAATGCCCTTCACCAACTAGAATGCCACTTTTCACCTGTTTTTACGAATGAGTACCGGCAGTGCATAAGTACTCACCCACACCAAAATCTATCCCAACCTTTATCTACCCTAAATCCATCAAATGCGCCTGGTAGAAAGGATTTCAATTATTTTCAATACCTCCAAGAACTTTAGACCAGTGGTCTTGGGGACTATTTCATATATAAAGGGTCACTAGACATAGCATATTGCTATCGAAGGCAAAGCACACTTCTTGGTTTCAGAGGGTATTGTAGTTGTGTGGGGCGCATTAGACCCTTGTCCCTATCCAAGGGGGCATTCTGAGAATTTTCCGTAGACTTTACGCTGTAAAAGTGATAACGTTCCATATGCAGGGACTAGTCGGGAACGCTGCCAGCTGGGCTTGGCGGAATAGAGATGTTCACAGATAATGATCTGTGGCTGAGCACACAGAATAATTTGTACTCTGGTGTAACGTACCTGAGGGGATACCGAAAAATACGGCACAACCAAGAATGAAGAGTTTGGTGGGGATCAGCGAAAAATGATAGGCGGTGGAAGGTTTGCTCTTCTCCAAATTTTTCGTTGTGCCATATTTTTCGGTATGCCCTCAGGTACAGTAGCGATCGAAAAGTTCGTGGACAACGTCCAAAATACACCAAAAATAGCTCTTTTCAAGATGTTACCACACAACCACCACATGTAGTATGGCCATCCTGAAAAATTAGAAAAATTAGTAGACATCTTGAATCTAACATACTGAGCCTGCAGCTCCGCCAAATAGATTGTAGCAAAGTTGACACTCCCCAGAGTGGTTATAGTTAGCAGAGATGTGATTTTCCCATACAAAATGCCTTGTCCCAGCGGATTTTTTTGACCCCAGCACAGAATGTGTGCAATAATTCCCCTTAATCAATTTGAGAAATTATAGGGATTTTTTTTTACAGCTGTCCCAGATACAATCTGTAGTGTTGGGCAAATCTCAAATTTTATCTATGTGAATTGGTCGAGTTCTTGAGGGGCGAAAAGTGCCATTTTTGGTGTGTTTTGGACGTTGTCCACGAACTTGTCGATTGCTACTGTACGTTAAGTGTATTTCGGGCGCACCACCATTATTAGCCTTTCAACTGATTATTTTGCCGGGTAACTACGCCTACATATTAATCGCCAGATTTCCACTGCGACCGCCACTTCACTTCCCTCTCTCCGTTATCTCTACCTACCTCCTTGAGGGCATGATAACAACTGTATCCCTTGGGTGGTCCGAAACAGTAAAATTCGCGACCAGGTACACCAAGTCCGGATCAGTCAATGACTAGCTATTTCAGGTTGTGAATTTGAGTTTTTCAATGTTCAAGTGACTCAGCACTCAGCAACCATTAGTGGTCAACGAACCACAATACCCAAATGCCCACAAAACAGGATTAGTGTGCCTGGTCACGAATTTTACTGTTTCAGACCGGCTAAGGGATAGCTTTTCATAAGTCAGATAGGTCCTAAATCATGGACATAAGCAGCGGTAACAGCAAACTGGGGATCCTGGGGGCCCCTGGGCCTGCTTGCAGGAGAACCAAATTATCGCCATAGGAAGATGTTACCGAGTGGGACCCGACTGTTTTCCATCACCAATTATGATCATGAGATATCACTCCAGTTTCCTAATTTGTGCTAGTTTCCACACAAATGCCCTGCTCGTTTTGGAAATGCGCCTGACTTATGGCCACCCCGAGTACAGTACAGGGGATCAAGGGTATGTCTGTAGAACATCCTCTGGTTGGTTCGAGGGCTTCTCGACCACTCAAAGAACAGTGCTTGCCCCAGCCACTATGCCAAGAGTTGGACAGACTGGTTTCCTTCACCAAAAATCAGCGTAGATTGGTCGAGTAGCTGCAGAAATACCATTACACACATAGTAATTTCGATGAATCAGGCCAGTTTTGACAAAGGTTTGTCAGCCTTATGCTCACCCCCCAGTACTCGCGAGTCTTTGCCAAGAAAAATGCCGGCTACCGAATTATCTTGAGGAACTGAGGATGAATCTCAAGTTTACCTTCACCTCCTCTAGATAATTCGGTAGCCAGCGTTTTTCATGGCAAAAACGCGCGAGTCCACATGCTTCCACAAAGTTCTCGTGACACTCTAGGTATTTGTGGCACGGTCTGGGTGGCAGCGACGTACCACACACGGCATGTTGATGAGATTTACTATAACCATTACTTACAATCAACAGATGCGGTACATCGTTGACACCGGCACAAATACATGGGGTGTTACGAGAACTTTGTGGAAGCGGGTATCTAAGATGGAGGGGTTTCCCCGGCACTTTGGAAGAAGTAGACGAAGTTGTTCAACCCCACCATCCATAGACTGAGACAGAACAACATTAAAGGCAAGATGAGTCTGTTTAATCTCACACTATCATTATAGCTGGTTAAATTACGTAACGGGGACAAAGATGTTCAGACCACTGTACTGTGGAGCTTCGTGATGGACTTGTGGTCTGTCCACGCAATCTTCGCCAATAGAGTACGACAGCTAATGAGGTGGAGATGATGTGTACATTCCATGGTCTTCTACGGATTTCTCTCACTGATTTATGTTTGTTGTTTGCTTGCCTGTCTGTTTGCCTGTTTATCTGAGGGGGAAAATATTGTATATAA
>ML120628.1:0-60851 GCA_003788595.2 Choiromyces venosus 120613-1
TGTATGAGTCACAGTTGTGACTCATTTGATTTGTAAGTAGGTTGCTGGAAGAACTATATAAGGAGGTCGATAGGACCTGATAGTTAGTTCTTCACGCAACCACCTAAGTTATTTCCTATCTTATAAGTTATCAATTAAACACCTTTTCGCTCTTTACTACAAAGACCAACAATCACAAAGAGGAACAGAATCAATACTAGTTAGCACTATAGAGACTTAGTATTGACAACAGTCAATATTTAAGACGTAGTGTAAGATAACAAGTATTGAGAATTCTCGAAGAAAAGAGAATACAATAAGAGATAGGTGAGTATTATCTCTAAAAAAAAAGCTAATGATAGGCTTGTTGCCTGTTGCGAGATATAAGAGAGGAGAGATCTTATAGCCGATCGTAACAGGCAAAGACTACTCCATCCTTCCTTAGTGGCCCCTCGCCTATACTATGAGAAGCAAAAACTATTACCTCTAGTCTACACAACCTTCTTTTGACCAGTTGTTAATACCTCCTACCTGGTCAGTCTATCTGACTGGTTATTGATTTCTTCCTGGGGGCCTGCACCCAAGTTGTGCCCTCATTACAGTTATAAAAGTTCCTTGGACCCTTCAAACAAGGATAAGGGTTCTCTGTGTACCCTTACATTCTACTCTTGAGGCTGAGATGTTGGAAAAACTGGGATATTTGTTTTTTATCATTTCTTTCCTTTGTTTTAGTGTCTACTGGTGGTGCTTTCTTTTCTGCTATTTTTCTCTTTGTATAATGATTCTTCCAGAGTGAAGATCCCATTGGTAGAAGCACTTACTGGCCATGAGAAAGCTGGTAAAGGACGGGGGGTCTATCTCACTGCATACCCCCTAAGTGTTGGGGAGCATCTGAGGAGGAGGAAGATGATTGGTCAAGGGGGAGGGTGTGTGGGATTGAGGGTATTGGACAGGGTTGGGATGCATTTCTTTTGTTAGTGCTTTGGGCCTTTACACCATACCTTATGGTGCATGCGATGGATGAGCCCTGATCTTGTATCTAAATCAATCCAGCTAATTTAACAAAAAAAAACAAATCCCTTTGAGGATAAGGGTATTTTGACTTACCAAGATGTACAACAACTTCCGTCTGGTGTTGTTAAATTTTGGGTCAAAGAATTTATTCCTCAACAGGCTGAAAAGGTTAAAGAAGAAAGAGAAATGAAAAGTAGAGAAGGAAAGCGATAAAGTCTACGAACAATAACGAAGCTCAGCCAAGAATATTCTCAATCTGAATATTCTTCCTGTCTTGTCCTCAACAATCTTCGTCTCTTGTTCTTTCTTTGCCTCGAGGGCCACAGAGCCCCTTTAAATACCAGAGTTATAACAATAATGCCCACGAATCAGTGACAAAGGAACAACACGACATCATTACGAAGTTCTTCGTGTTACGAGGGGTAATATATGTGGAATATGATCGCGCAGCCGTGGACAGTAGAATAAGAGAATTCGCTAGGAACTGGGGGGTAAGGTAAACAACTTCGTTCGTTAACTCCGTAACTCTCTCAACTCAAACTCCACTAAACTAAACTAACGGTAAAGACAGGTGTATAAGTAAAACATATCTAATGCAATCTGATCCTTCCATTAACCACCACACCTATCTCTGTGTCTCCACGCATGTCTCCATTCCTCCGCACACTCCCGTGATAACAAAGGAAAGAACATGTCTAAAGAACAACCTCCGTAAATCAATGAACAACTATAACAAACTATCGTGTTCCCTATCCATCTGCCATACTCCGAACTAATCCACTAGCCTCCCAACACTCTCACAATCATCCAGCATCCGTGATTGTTAACACTTCGTAAGTGACTACCGTATGTGTCCTGCGACACGTACCGTATGACAGTGTCCTCCAAGAACCTACCATACTCTCCCCCCCGCTACGAATCTTTTGTGAACAGCTAGCGTACAGTACTGTATTTCGGAATCACGTGTGAATGAAACGCTGGATAAGGTGAGTCGAGCATGTTTGGGTGGGAGGGGGGAATCCCCACTTTTTGAGAACTTGGTTAAACTTAGACCTGAGTGGACGCTTGGTTAATTAATTACTGATGTGTAGGTAGGTAGGTAGGTACCACTTGTATGGGATGGGCTACCGGTAGGTATGTATGAAATTTACGTCGGGTTAACTTCATGCTATCATAGATTACATCTTTATTATTATTATTATTATTATTATTATTATTATGGTGATTGGATTATATTGACTACCTAATCATTGCTTGCTTGCTGGTAAAACTACTTACTGGGGTGGAATTGTTAGCTAGACTAGGGGCAGTGTATGGGTCTTTGGCACGAGCTTATATTTCCGTGTCCTTGGTTTTCTGGATGATGTTCAGTTAGCCACAATGGCCCTGTCATTACCTCGGATCGTTCGTGTGCAGTCTTCATTAGCTAACTCGTACCGTAACCTCCTCCAGCGGAGACGGTATTCTTGGAACTAAGTTTACTCCTTCCTATTCACATTTGTTAGTCTTTTCATACTTCTCTACTACTACTGTACCCTTTTATTCCTCCGCCCCCACCTCGGGGGTGTCGAAAGGAATACTAACAATTCCAAAAGCACCCCACATTCCTATCCTCCCACCCTCCGTCCGATCACTTAGCACCTCCATGACTATATCTTCGCTCGCATTCCCACCGGTACCCATCCTCCGCCTTCTTTGCGCTTTCACCCTCGTGAGTAGGATATTCACATCAACGCAATGTGCGTACACATTCCCGAGCGCGGGTTTAAGAGTTGCGGCGGAGAAGGCACTGGAGAGGTTATCCTCCTGAGTGTGTGTGTATGCATGGTGTCTGCCGTCCGCACCTTTCGTCGGTTTCGAAACGGCGGTGTTGAGCAGCAGCGTACAGATATCATACCTCCTCGCAAGATCTGAGAGGGAGCGTGCTACTCCAGCCATTCTTGCCTGTGCTTGTAAAGGGCCTGTGGTCATTAGTGCGGTTATGGGTTGGGATATTGTGTCTATTATTATCACGCGGGTGCCATCGAAGGGTTCCAACGGGGGTTCCTTCTCATCTTCGGTTTCCGAGGCTTCGTCCTGGCTGTCGTTTACCACGCGCTGACGCTTCTCACGGTCGAGGTGCCCGGTGCGGAGCTCGTCTATGGCTTCAATTAGCCCGTGGATGTTAAAGACGCGCATGATTTGTACGCGGTCCAGGACGTTGGATGTAGTTTTGGTATCATTGTTTGTTCGTGATGAGACGACTTGTTGGAGGAGATTTGGGGAGAAGGTTCCCAGGGTGTCGATCCATGCGGCGGAAGAGGTGCGGTGAAGTAGGAGGTTGGTGGTCAGGGCGTGCATTGCTATCTATTCTTACTCTCACACTACATTAGTTCGGGGGCCGAACGAGGTGGAGATAAGGGGTGGAGGACAAGTGATTTTCCGGTCGCCGAAGCACCGGATATAGATGTTAACCGTCCGTACGGGAACCCGCTGGAGAGAGCATGCTGGTCTATGGATGAACAAGAGGTCGACAAGGTCTTTGGGAAGTGTGAGGCTTTGCTGGATTGCCGGATGCTCTGGGTTAGGAGTGTTGAGGCAAGGATTCCCGCTGCGGGTAGGTGGGTAGTCGTGTCGATGATGGTGGGGGTAGTTGAGGACATTGTATGGGTGGGATGTGCAGTTTGGATTCACACGATCTTCCTTCAGTCAGTCAGGTGTTTGCCTTGTCTTTCGGAGTCCGGATGGGTGATACCGTACAGTAGCTGTGCTGTGCGATTTCAGAATAAGGGGGGGGGGGTAAAGTAGATGTGGAACCGGAGGTGTACAGTATAATAACCCTACCGATTTGGTAGTCTGTTGTTTACTGAAAGAGAAACTTTGACATTCAAATCCTTATGAAGTCATCCCTTGTATCCAATCCATCAGTGATGGCTATCATCTGGTGCGTACTCTAGAGTACTCGTAGACAAACAAGGGAAAGATGTTCACATCTCTTCTGCAGAGAATCTCAGACTGGAATCAACTGGAGTCATTAACAAGGCATTGATCCCAATAAAAAGCTGTAAGAGTAACAAGTGCAACATCTGGTTCATCCAAGTATGGTTAGTTATGGATGGTAGAACTGGATCTAGATGGTTTATCGTTGGAGGAAGTGCAATTACGTCAGACTGTTAACTTTTGCGTTTTATGCCTTTTCTGAGCCTCTCCCTAACCCTTTCTCTTATTTATTCACATCTCAGCTTTTTGATCAATCCCGGACCTCATTTTTTGAAATTAACCCTCATAAATGTCGCTTTATTCCTCTTCCTGATATAATATCAGCCATAGTGGACGGACCGACGCCCTAAGGACTACCGGTATTTATCCTTGTTCTACCCCTTCTTCCTATTCTCCTTTCTCTTCTTCCTGTCCACTGGGAAAGAAGTTAACACTGTGCTTGTACGGTAGCTTGTAGGGCTTGCTATGATCAAGCTCCTTTTTGTCTACGAATTCCTTTTTTCTTTGACACTTGACATTACAACCTTATCTTGAATACACCGCTACTCTTACTACCCCCACTCACCCCATACAAGATGGAATCCCGGGCGAAGATATCTACATTTTCAGCCTCAACCTCCGCCAACATTGCCAACGACCCACTGGAGAACATCCTGCGCGCTCGATCCAGCAACGGGACCGCACAGAATCATCAAGGGCAATCAAATGGGGAAGCTCACTTGAAGCCTGCTCCAACTCGTTTCGAGAGCGAAACTTCGTCAGTACTTTCTAGGTCAGCTATTTGCCCCCACCCCCGTGTCGCCATCCTCACCGCCGGTGGAAAGCAAGGAGCTAGTGGGGACAATTCTAACCTTTGTTGTGTTAGTGGACGAAGTACTCCGGTTCCCGAAGACGCACCTCCAAGTGCTCACTCAATACAGCATGCCCGCCGGGAACGCCGGCGGCGAATGTTCCCAACCGTGGACTACGAAAGTCGTGTTTCGCATTTCGACCCCCAGTCTCAACACCGTGATTTTCGGGGGTTCTTTACGCTGTTTTGGATCGGATTGTTCATTATGGTTCTTACTACGGCCTTAAGGAATCTTAAAGATACCCGGAGGGTGCTGAGGACTTCGATCTTTAGCATGTTTACTAAGGCCCCGTTGGAGCTTGCTATTGCCGATCTGTTCATGTTTTTAAGTACGATTGTTTGCTTACCCTTGCAACAGGCATTCTCGACTGACAAGTGGTCTTGGGGCGGAGGTGGCTATATGCTTCACCATGCGTTGCAGGCGATTTGGTTGGCGGCTTGGGTGTATCTCCCGTTTCATCTGGAGTGGCAATGGTATGGTGGCGTTACTTGGTGCTGAAGGAGATGTTTCGGGGGTTAACATGGGATGGCAGGACTCATCAGGTGTTTTTTACGCTTCACTCTCTCACTATGCTCATGAAGGTTTTAGGCCCCTCTCCCTAGCTCTCGGGAGAGTGTACTGATTGTGGCTTAGATGCACTCCTATTCGTTCTACTGTGGACATCTCTCGGAATGCCATAAGAGGCTCCGAGCGCTCGACGAGAATAACACAAATGTGGAACCGGCCGAAGATACAGACCTCCGTGAAACTTTGGCCTTTGAGGTCACTAGTCCTTCCGGAAGAGTGACTTATCCCCAGAACCTGACTTTGTACAATTTCGTCGACTACCTCTTCTGTCCGACCTTGTGCTATGAATTGAGCTACCCGAGGACCGATCGGTTTGTGATCAACCTTGTAGATCTCACGTAGTTTACTAACTTTCAAAACAGCGTTCGTTGGGGCCAGGTTGCTGAAAAAGCGGCTGCTGTGTTTGGTTGCATTTTTCTGCTTACTGTCACGAGTGAGGAGTTTATTTTGCCTATTGTGGGTTTCTAACACATGTGCTGGTGGTGCTCCCTTGCTAATTTGGGATTGTAGATGACTGAAGCTGCTACCCGTTTGGAGGGCGTTAATGCTTATTCTGATATTGCCTTGATTCTGCTGGAGAACATTAGTCTGCTCTTGTTCCCGTTTATGGTCACCTTCCTTCTGGTTTTCTTGGTGATATTCGAGTACCTTCTTGGAGCATTTGCAGAGATTACCTGCTTTGCGGATAGGCATTTTTATTCCGACTGGTGGTATGTTCACTCCCGAGCTGGTTTCCTAAAGGTTTATCTAATGAATTTTGATTAGGAACTCTACCGATTGGCTTGAATTCTCCCGAGAATGGAACGTCCCTGTTCACCGCTTCCTTCAACGTCATGTCTATGGCGCTTCCCGTCGCCACATGTCTCGCCCTATAGCCACACTCACTACCTTCCTGATATCAGCACTCGCTCACGAACTTGTCATGTTCTGCATCACCAAGAAACTCCGTGGTTATGGCTTTGTTTGCCAGATGCTGCAATTACCCATCATCGTTGTGCAGAGGACAGAGTTCATGAAGAGCCAGAAGACGTTTAATAACATCATGTTCTGGTCGTCAATGATTTGGGGGCTTTCAATGGTATGGGTCCCTTCCTATGTTTCCGTTTTGCGCTGAAAATTGTACTGACGATGGTGGTGGGGTATAGATCAGCGCGCTGTATGTGCTAATTTAGGGCGTTCATGGGGGGGGATTCTTCAGTTGGCGTGTTTATTGCGGGTTGTTCGTGCAGATATCTCCTCCCTTTATCGTTTGTTTTACTAGTAGTTGATCATAAAAGCGGTGGGATTAGAATTGCACGGTGTTTTTTGTTTCTTGTTTTTTGTTCTGGATATTTTTTTTGTTTGTAGCTTGGGCGATTGTTTGTATTGTACTGTATAATATCTGGGGGTCTTTGAATATAATATACCGTAGTTAATATTTGAGAATGATATGTTGGTATGATGGTGATATGTGTAAGTGGGGTGGCGGTCATGAAGGGTCACTCGGTATTTCTGGCTTTGTGGACTTTTTGTTTTGCTGCTCTACTGAAGTACTGCAGCTTACAGGTTTTTTTCTAACATATCCTCCACAATTCCATTTTCCGTTGCCTTCTGTTTCCTCTTTGGCACTTGTTTCGTTTTTCAACGCTGTTGATACCGGACTCCTTTAGTGTACTGTACCTAAGTTAGTTTGCTAATGCCCTAGCGTGCTAGATGCTAGAGGTTGTCTAAGGGCTCCCAGAACCGCACAGAGGACTGTTTTTATTTTATTTTTAGGGTGTGTACAGTATTTAACAACGCTCTCGATCATTCCTTTTTCTCTTCTCTTCTCTTCTTTTTTGTTTTTTACCTTCGTCTGAATAACACCTCCACAGTCTCAATTTTCAGAACATTCTTCTGCTCCCACAGAGCAGATGCCGCTAGCAGGTCGAAATCTCAGCGTGGGTAGATCTTGGTGGCGGTTTGTTGGCCCGGTGATGGGAATTTGGTTTGGCCTACTTGCGGTATTCTTATGACAATGTCATGAAGATTTTCTTACGGGAATATAAAGTATCCTAGGTACGCTTTGTTTAGCTTCTTCAATGGTGTGGGTCAAAAAGAGCGAAGCATTGAGAGAAATGCTGATAGGAGGGAGATAGTTCTTGGATGTTCAGTCCATGTTTTTGTTGATTATGTTGCAATATTAATCATACTTTCACAAGTTGCTTCTTCCGCCCTTCATGTTCTTTTTTGAAATCAGACTTTTCTTCTCCTTCTATTAACCCCTTCACATTCACAACCCACCACACCAGTGCTCTTCAACATAAACATGATCCGAGAAAAGGCTTTGTCAGTGCAATACTTGACATTAGCGGTCAACAGCAACAGCACGTCTATCACGTGTCAGAGGAAAAAAAAATAACATTGATTATCAGTGCACTATTTATATGTCTCTACCACAAATACTTTCCCCTGCCCTCAAGCTATTGCTAATGGACAAAACCAGTTGCAAATTTCATAATTCTCAATGGAAAATATGAAACTCTGTGCCTCAACTTCAAGTTCAATTTCCTCCTGTGATATACTTCCTGTTTGATGTGGAATATTTAGAGAGAATGAGTTTAAACAGGGTTGGAGTCAGATCAGTTTTACAACTAGATCACGTCGGGTGTTTTGGTGTGTTGAGAAAGACTTGTATATACTGGAATGATGTTGTGATAGAATTTGCTCCTACCATTGGTAATTCGAATGGGAAGGTATAAATTTGTTGGAGGAAACGATGCTAGTACCTAGGATGTCAGTAACTAATTTGAGTATTAAGGTTAACTGGGTTTTCAAAATGATTATGCAGCAACTTGAAGATCCTGTCGGAAATAAACTTGAAACTTAAGTTACCCATGAGACTGGAGTGATTGAGTGATTGGGAGAGTAATGCATAATTGATATGAAAATAAGAAGTTGGAATAGCAAGTTAGCAATATGAGGTCCAATCCTTCTAACTTGGTGGTTGTAACAACCCACCAGAAAGTGTCTTACAGTAGACTATTCTTACACCCATACCGGAGACCCTGAGGTTGACGGGTAAGGATAGTTGGGTTCATTATGGTAGACAACTAAAGATACTATAAGGTTAAAGTAAAAGGCGAGCTCAGGAAAGGCTTGTGTAACAAGGCCTGAGTTACCCTGCCATGAGGTCTGAGTTACCCTGCCATGAGGTCTGAGTTACCCTGACATAAGGCCCAAGTTACCCTACCTAGCACATAGAAGTACTTACTTGGGGCAGGGGGTAATGCTATATGGATTAAGCACTCTGGTAAAATCTAAAAGTTACAAACCTGGTACCCTTTGGGGGGCTATAGGAGGAGCTACAGTACTCCAAATACTCCAAGATTTTACAGAGGTATTCCTAATACTCCCCTGCAGCCCCAGCGTAAGGATTACATGTCATGGACTTATGGTTGTTGAGTTGCTCCCTCCTTAACAAAAGGAATTGAGTGGAGGCACTCTTATAACATGGTATAAGTTGTCACTATCCGTCTGACCAGATACTGTCCATAGGATATATGAGAAAGCATAAGATATGCTCCAAAAGAAGGGCTATCTTCTGGTACCAAATATGTGCAAAACGGACAAGAACTGAAGGAGTTATGAAGGTAATACTGGAGGGGTAGTCCAGAGACTTCTGGGTAGTCCTGGGGTGGCCTGGAAGATATTGAAGCATCTCCGGGCTGGTGAATCACATATAAACTCAACTCATGCCAAATCACTGTAAGATTATTGGGGTTGTTTGAGAACTCTAAAAGCATGATTCTTATCACAGTAGGGGTACTTTCAGGAAGTTGACTCTGGGTAGTGCCCACCAAGGCAATCACCAAGGTAGCCTACCGGGGGAACTGAGTAGACTTTCCTATCAGGTAAAGACCTGACTAGAATGAAGTAGAAGGTTTAGCTCGATCATGAGAGCTATATCTACTAAAGGCTTGCATAGATGAAATATATATAGATATGAGAGTTCGTAAATGGTATGTCTCCTCAGTTACATGATAGTTCATCACTAGTATGTCAACAATATGAAGAGTTTTTCTCCTGCAGTTGCATTAGAGATACAGTACTTGAAACACTTAATGTTGGAAGGAGATTTAACCAGAGTGGGCCAACATCTACAAAGGAATAATATCCTTAGTAGTGTGTGTTAGTCAGCCTGGAGGAGACAGGTGTGCTCATGATTAAGTTAGAGTAGTGATGGGTGGGAACTGGCAGTATATGATATTCTACTTAAACTATATGCAAGTCCTACTCTACTCTGGCAATCAACTACCTCTTGAGAAACTTACTGAGTAAAGCTGGAGCTTAATGATATTAAGTTTTACTGTTTTGATTCTTCTTTATTCTACTATTGATTATCGCTTTTGATCTTGGAGTCACTTCAGTATGGTCATGAACTTGGGATCCATCTTCCCTTAGGACACTACCATTACAGTGGTTTGCTGGTTACCTTTGATAATTGCTAATATCCTGGAAGTATTACTCACTTTCATGGATGTTATAGATCTTGGAATCTTAGAGCCTGAGAAGACAGCAGTGCCAGAGTAGAGTTTAATAGTTGAGAATAAGATCTAAAGTCACTTGGATAATGCTGTAATGAGCTTCTAAAAGGAATAGTGTAGATTGAATACCTGAACCTACAGTCTTTCATTCTTAAGCATTACTACAGGATTGGTTAGATTAAGTACTATTGGAGTTTAGCTTTGTCATGACTATTATTGTAGTGATGGGTTTGGGTAGATGTGTAGGTTGTATGACAGGCTTGATATTATGTATATGTTCTGTCTCACCAGTCAAGTAAATTACTTGGTAAAGAGCATATGCTCTTGATAAAGTAGGTCACTTTCTCAGAGAGATATGCTACTAAGCAAGTACTTGTTTATTCCATCTCCCTCATAAAGTATTAGCTCTGGATTATATTGTTCCAGGAGGCAATAAGGCAGCAAGAACTATCTTGTTCTATTTGGATTGTAACTAAGGTACTAACTTATATTTATACTGGATCTTTGAAGCATTTCACAACCAAATTAATCATCAACATCTATAGAGATTGTGAGATTTACAGTTTTTCATAACTGACTATGATACAAAACTACCAATTAATTCAGAATAGATGCTGAGTACAAGCTGATATATATTAGAAAACCTTCCTACTTACTCTATTACTATTCTGATATCAACTACTTCTTATCATATACTTGTTGGATTATATCAAATTAAATTCTCATTACTCCATGAATCAATAGGAATACATTGCAATCCTGTAATGAAGAATATAATATCTATTATATGTATATTCTCTTTTCCTGTGAATGAAATACAACCTCAGTTAATGAATTTATAATTGAAAATGGACATCTCATGTATATTTATAAAGAGAAGAAATTTGCTTTATGGAGGGCATAAGCAGAACTTAGCTTTGCTGGGAGCATGTCTCACCACCAAAGTGACCTACTTTGCAGGGAGCATATGACCTTGGTCAAGAGCATATGCTTTTTATCAAATGGATTTCTTTAACGGGGAGATGGAACATATATAAAGCAAGCTTTTGAAGTATATTGATGCTTGATATTGTAATTGCTCCTCTTCTCAATTATCTTCACCATGATTCCTACTTCAATATTCAATTGAAATCATTGTTGTTTGTAGTTAAGTTTTTGAAAGGGCGATAAATTGAAAATTCTGGAAATCTCGTCCTGAAAATAAAAATATCCTGATATCCCCCGTGACTATATATGCTAATTCGTCGCAAGCGGAATAATATACACAGTTTTTTTCTTTTCTTTATTGATGGTATATTTCCGCCTGATTTGTTCAAGTACAGCAAAACTCAGGCGCTGGCGAAGTCAGTTATGTGAACGAAGTAGCATGGCACTGACATTGATATGTTTTTAGTTTTAGCATCTCCCCCGCAAAAGATAGTATCTGTAAATCAGCGGACAGACACCTTCCATAAACCCCAGGACTTGATTAAGCATCTTTCTGGAAAAATCTCCAATTCTACCCCTGGATACCTCACATTTTCCATATCTCTCCCTAAGATACAGCCCCGTTCAGTTACCAGTTAGGATCCGTGGGAATTGAGGGTTGAGTGTTTTTCTGCCTTAGTCTTGATGGTATTTCGAAGACTAACCATCTACTTTTCCCTAAGTGATAATGTTGGAGAGGTTGAAAGATCTGGACTGCCGGGCGTTGTGTGGTGGGGTGATAACGAGTGATATGGCTAAGTGCTGTAAGGACACAGCTAAGGACGTGACAAAAAATATCGTGACAGAAAAGGCTTTACTTCAGAGAGCGATTTGACCAGAATAAGGAGCGTGGAGTAAATAAACCCCTCTCGAGATTTTCCTGTCGAACAAGATAATTCCGGCAGCTTTGACCCCCTACGAAAGGTTATATGATACGAGCTTTCACTTGCACTCAGGGCATTAACCCCAGTAAAATCGCAAGGGCTTTGAAATATGAGTGATTACTCATGACTGTTCGCCGAGTGAGGCGCTACCGTACCAAGGCTGGTTGGAATGCATCTCTGGCATCCAAAGCTAGACACTTCTGCGTTATGCGGTGAAGGGAGTAGTCTGAGAATCCAGTGGTAAGTCGGAGTTTTTGGGCGATGGGATAGGCATAACTTGTGGTAATTGTTACTGGTGTAGGAGATTCCTGAATCTAATATTATCTTATTTACGGGCTAACTCCATGATGTGTGATAGCGATTGCAGCTGTGGATATATGTTTTGCCGGAATAGGATTCTTGGGTTAAGGTAATCGGGAAATATTTTATCCGGCGATTGGATACTGATATGGCTTTTTTTCTTTTCGTATCAGAGTTTTGGGTTAGACTATGGGACTGGGCATTGTAACTAGCCAGAGATAAGCTTTCTCTAGTCCAATCGCAATTGATCTGATGGGTTGAAGGTAATGTCCTGTGGATAGTGGATCTTCAAGGGGGCCCTTATCGCTGCCAGCACGTACTGTACTCTAGCATAATTGGACGATCTTGCGAATAGACAATCCCGCTACGGGCCATCAAAAATTAAGTAGACTCGATATAGAATAATCTATCTATCTGTAGCCTGCATTGTCTAATTTTAAAGAACACTGATAGTCCCGCGCCCCCACTTGCTCTCAAGATCTGTCCGGGAGTTTCATAACCTGCGGGAATTATCGGAACAAGTTCGTGAAGTGGCAAGAGCTGCAACTACAAACTCTACCCAGTTCCCAGGTCCTCTTGTCCGGGAATGAAAGTTTTACCCGGTATACATTTATTAATATTTCAAGAGTAGTACAAGTAGTATCCGAGCAGACCCCCATGCCTATGCTTCATAAAACGAAACTAAGATTTTAATTCTATGAATGCGATTCCCAAAAGAATCTTTAACTAGCCTCCTTTCTTAACAACAATCACATCCCTGTCGTGGATGTGGGGGTTCTCAAATTCAGAATACCTGGGTTGACCTTACCTTGATACAAAACTTTAAGTCAATCCCGAAGCCTATTGGTCTATAAAGTTGGTGAAAACGCATACGGGGCCACTGTATATTCATATGGAGAACAGACAAAGTATCTAGTGTCATCTCCCACGCAGCAACTTGCTCTTGGGGCATTATCGGCAACTACTAATAGCTATATACTGCTACTAAGATTGATATATTATGTAAAGTATCGAAATGTACGAGTGTCGTACACTCAAGTTGGATCAAGTCAGGGACGTGGTCTCCCCATCAGGAGTTAGAATCGCCTAGACTATTGTCAAAGTAATGGCACGGAAACAATCTACATCAATCAAATTCCCTATTCCGCAAGCTAACTGCACTATGCACTACTCCAAAGTACTAAATAACCTACGATATATTTCCATCTACCGATAACTACAACCCCATTCCCCCCCTCTCAGGGTGAAACAGGGGCTGCAATAACCCCACTCCCATATCCGGATAGTAACACCCGTGCTCACGCCAAACTTTATTAATAGAGCAATGTACAGTACTACAATTCAAGTACTACGAACTAGACAAACGGAAACTTGCATTACATTGTCGTAGCACCGCCATCAAGCTTGTATCAACGACAGCAATCAAGTCTACAAGCAACATTAAAGTAATGAGAAAAATTCGTATCAGAGAAAAATGCTCATACATCCACAAGTAAATAAATAATTATTAGATACTAAATGCTACAGAATAGCTAAGCTTTGAGGGGAATCTGGTTAACAGAGCGTTTAAGTTACAGGAGAAACAAATCGAAGTTACTATATCAGTAGGTATGGTGTAAGACAAAGTTTCTTCTTTGACACTCCAGAGAGCCCAAATCTAAATATTTAACGGAGAGATAATCCCCGTTTCCAATAGCTGTTCAGGGGGTGCATCTGCCGGCGCTGGCCAACCCTCAGGCTCGTGGAAGTCTTCCTCACCGCCTTCATTAATTGTGGCAGGTGACTCATTCCCTCCCTCCTCGTCCTCCGGCGCGGGGCCCGCACTCGGACTCCTCGCCATCTCCATCGCCTCCCCACGATCTCTAACACCTAACCCCTTCCCTTCCAACTCCAACCACTCCAACTCCCTGCCAATCTCATCCTGAAAATCCCTGCGGATATTCTCCTCTTCCTCCTCGGCACCCTTGATAGCCCTAACCTCCCTAAGCTCAATATCCCTCTTCCACCTCTCCAACTTCTCCAACTCCAGCCTCAACTTCTCCTCCTTTGCAGCACGCTTATCCAGTAACGTCTGGATATTCTTGTCCACAACAGCCTTGATCTCCTCGATCTCCTGCAACCTCCCTTCCACCTCCTCGTCGTCCAGTATCTCTGCCATGGCTCGCGCGTCCTCAATCAGTCGCTGTATTTCCTGCCCCGAGACGGAAACTCTGTGTACCGCTGCGTGGCGGATTTCTCCACCCTTTTTTAGGATCAGGTCGAATTCGTCCTCGCCCATGTCAAAGACTGGGTTCGAGGAGAATTCTTTCGAGAGGCCGCGGATCCACGCTGTTAGTTCTCCGGCTTCGGGACAGTCCCAGGACTTGCGTTTTAGGTACTGTGGGTAGTACCTGCATGCGAAGTCATAGCAGCAGGATTCAAGGATCGCCTGGAGCGCTGTGAAGATTCGGTACTGTAGTTTGAAAGGTAGTGAAGGTATCACGGAGTCGGCTGCGACAGTCGAGGGCGCGGCTCGTGTTGTTGAAGCGTTGACGGACGTAGAGAGGATAGAGGGACTTCTGTTAGGCGATCAATATCTTGTTTTTCTTTTCTCCATATTTCTTCATCTTCTTCCATTTGGTTTGGGTGGTGTAATTTTTTTTTTTTTAATATATATTTCTATAATATTAATGATAAGTGTCTCCAGTGAGTTGCTGATGACACGTATTGTGGACTAGTGTGAATGTATGTGTGTAAAACGAAACAGAAAAGAAAGAAGAAAAAAGTTTGAGAAATAAAAGAAGAAAGTGTAATGTAATACCTTGGTAAGGTTGTTGTACTCTCTTCCAACGAGGCACTCCCGTTCGTTGGAGTCGTCTTGAGTACTTGTTGAACGCCGGCGGCCGCGGCCCTCTTGTAGCTCTGAATGAGTTCGTCACTGACCCCCAGTTTCGGAGAATGGGGCTCACTCGCCGGCGTCTTCTTCCTCCTCCTCCTGGACGCCGTTGCTCCAGCTGGAGGAGGAGGAGGAAAAGGAGAAAAAGGAGAAAAAGGAGGAAAAGGAGGAAAAGGAGGGAGAGGAGGAGGGGCGCCTACTGGTATGGCTGTTTTACTGCCAGACGTTTGGAGACCAGGCAGAGGAGGCCCTTTTGTGCGATCTTCACTATCCGTCGCACGTTGCTTGCCCTTATCTAGAGCACGGGGCAGCCCACCTTTCACCTCTCTAGACGGCACTTCCAGCCCGACGGCCGCACCGGCAGAAATAGCATGTCCTTTGCCAGCCACTCCCCCGGTACCAACATTTCCAGCGGCCGCCATCGATGCTATCCGCCTGGCATCGCACTCCTTCAGTAGCTCGGATGTCAAGTGCTCCGACATCATCACCGTGAGCCTTATCCTCACTTTCTCAGGCGTGTATCCCCGTTCGTGGAAGTCCCCTGGTATGTTGCTGCATATGGCCTCCTTCAACGCCCTCTTTCCAATGAAACCCTTGGTTATATCGCTGTACGCGAGCTTAGACGATTGCTGGCGAATCCATTCGTCGAGCGGGTTGATGTCACCTGGTGACATCGTTATGTAAGAAGTCCCCGTAGCTCAAAAGTGACAAGTAGTAGCAGCAGCAGCAGCAGTTAAGTAACCTTTTTCTTTATATTTGATAGTCTGTGGTTCCTGTAATGGGGATTGGAGAGAAAAAGAGGAAGTTCTGATCCTTAAGGTGAGTGGCCGCCTAGCTCTGTTGTGAAACAGTAAAGGGCATTGTTTATTATGATGATTGATGATGGTGGTGATGTTTGAGTTTCTAACAACCCACCTTTTGGGCCCCATGCTCTTCCACCCCCATGTGTTCATGCAAGCCTTTGAAAAGCGGGTGCGCTTGACAGTGCCGGGCTTGCATGGTTGTAGCAGATCTGTAGCTCTGATTCGGCAGCGGGGGGTCGTACTGAAACTTGTCCACTCACACCCCGATAAGTCCAGATGTTAATAAAATAGTATGGAATCTACTAATAAAAGAAAAGGAAATATACCGGAAGCACTTTCGAATCGGGAACAGTCGACGTTTTTTTTTTACTTTTGCTTTTTTTTTTTTTTTGATCACGAGAATTTGTTCAAAAAAATGTTCCGTCATGAATTCAGGAAAATTATCTCAAAAACACACCATAGATCCCAAAAAGAAAGGAGGAGATACTGAAAAAAATGAAAAGGGAAAAAAATGGAAATCTTCAACCGCGTGATAGTGGGTTCGCTCCCTCGAGGAGCGAGCTACATTAAAGCGTGGTAACGAAGAAACTGGTGCAAATGCAAAAAAAAGACAAAGAAGATAGGCCTTAAATAAATGCCTTTACCAAAGCCCCAAAGAAAGTGAACTACCATTCTCTAACAGCCCCGTCGGGTCCATGGAATTCGAGGCATCTCCAGGCCTTGCAATCCTTACTAACTCTCCTAACCTCCGCCTCGTCAATCTCGATACCAATTCCGACACCGGTAGGTGCTTTCACATAGCCCTCGTTGACCTCAAAGACAGTGGTACCCTTAATATAGCTGTTGAGATCGTACGTTCCGGCACCCGGAGGTGTCATCTTGTTGTAGTGAATACCCAGAGACATCTCCTGGATGACAAAATTAGGTGAAGAAAGCGCAACCTGGATAGATGCCGCAAGTGCAATAGGCCCAAGGGGGCAGTGAGGAGCAAGCCCAACATCATACGCTTCGCACATGGCTGCAATCCTCCTGATTTCGGAGACTCCTCCGCAGTGGGAGACATCAGGCTGAAGAATATCAATAGATGAGGCCTCAAGGAACGGCTTGATATCCCATCGGTGGTAGAGACGTTCACCAAGAGCAATGGGGATAGTTGTCTGCTGGGAAAAATGTTTAATTGCCTCGGGGTGCTCAGAGAGTAGTGGCTCCTCAATGAACAGCGGTTGGTGGGGTTCAAGAAGTTTGGCAAGTTGCTTAGCCATGGGCTTGTGAATACGGCCGTGGAAGTCAAGTCCGGCATCAAGGCCGACAGCCTTCACCGCCTTCAACCTCTCAACAGAGCTCTGCAATGCAGATGGGGAATCCAGCCACCCCAAATCTTCGGTGGCATTCATCTTAATTGTGGTGAAGCCTTGTGCTTTTCTTTGCTTACTATGCAACACCAATAATATATTAGCAGGGCACTCGGAAAATGTATATAGCCGAATGCACGGCGGTAGATAACTTACGCTTGCTCCTCCACATCGCTTGGACGATCTCCTCCAATCCAGGCGTAGACAGCAACTTTGTCCCTAACCTTTCCTCCGAGTAAGGAATAAAGCGGAACCTTGAGTTTTCGCGCTGCAGAAATAGAGATAGTCAGTCACCAGTGATCACTAGCGAAAGTACTTTAAACACCCGCAGCCCCCCGCAAAATCTCGCCAACGAATGATCCGAAAGTTTAACCCGGGATTCAGCCTCCAGGCCGGCTTAACCCTTACATTTGAAATCTAACTGGGGATTGTCCAGCCGAGATGAAGACATCGTGCAGAATGATGAAATGAACGTCAGGCAAATCGCCAAATGACGACAGGCACATGACCACATCCCAAACCACCAAGGGAGAAGAAGGAAAAAAAAGCTTTATCTCATACCTTTAAGATCCCATAATGCAATATCAATGCCGGAAATGGCAGACATAAAAACTGCTCCACCTCGATAAAATCCCAGTCTCCAGGCAGTTTGCCAGATATGCTCAATGTCACTACACCGAGGTTACAAATCAGTCCCAGTTCATCAAATAGCGACAGGGCAAGGTGCTCAAGTCACAAGGAAGATTTAATTCTGGAGTAGGGAAAGAATGGCCTGGGGGTAAGTGGAATTGAATAACATACTCTGCCTCATAACCAACAAATCTACCAATCAATTCATCCAAGCTTCCTTCAATAGCTTCAGTGTGTCCTTCAAGAGTGGACTCTCCCCATCCAAATTGGCCATCCTCGCTAGTCACTTTTACAAAAAGCCAGCGAGGTAAGACCCGGAAATATTCAATAGATGTAATTTTAGCCATGGCTTAGGCTGATGATAAGAAATAACAATTGGGATGGGGGGAACAGGCTCGGATTATCTTGGGTCTCAGGGAGGAATATTGATAGCCGAGTGATTTTAAATATCACAAAGTGGTTTTTTGGGAAGAAGCAAAATATAAAGAGAGCAGGGCGTGTGTCTTTATAAGGAAGTAGATAAAGGTGAAGTGCTTGATATGAAGAGTAGAATAGACTCCATCGGTGTGAACTAACCCAGAGCCTTTATACTTGCGAATAGCAGTAGGATCAGAAAAAATTAAAATCCCTGCCATCAAATAATCGTACAGAGATAATCTCGCGGAGACTGCAAAAATTTCGATTCCTAATGACTATCCGGGTACTATGGAACGGTAGCTAAAGCCAGTGAGATTGTCTACTAGTTTGACCATTCAAAAACAGTCAACTGCCTTTCTAGTTCCTTGTTTAATTGGAAAGTAAATCTGTTCGATGGAGTACTTGATAGATTTAAAAATTGTGGCCATCCAAACCTGGAGGTTTATGCATGCAAATGCAACGGCATCAGACGATAGTCGCCTTGATAGCGTCTAGATTGTGAAATTTGATAGAACGTGCTCGATTCTAGAGAATCCAAGAGGGGTGATATGATAGGTTAGGCGGGGATAGCACGGTTAAGGGTTGAACATCTCTCCTCTGGTATCCATTATAGCTGATCCTATTCTTGTGCTGCGTGTCCTGCTTTGAAAATGGTCCGAAATCAACCACTACCAATTGATTGATATATCGGTAGGTATCTTTAGATTTGGCGGCTCGGTCTGAAGCTCCTATCTTGCCCAAGGCACAGAATGTTTATGATTCGGTCTCCAATATATCTAGAATGATGGATGAAGAACATCCGATTTCTTCGGCTCTCCTTCAGTTTGTCCTTTCTTGTTTTTTTCCTTTTTTTTTTTTTTCCTTCTCATTCTACTTCCTCTTTTTGACCCTTCGGAAAGAGCAAACGTGCAAAATGCCGAAAAACCTAAACGGTGTGCGTCACGCATGCACCGGAAAAAAGGCGGTCACTATTCGCAGCACAGCACAGCACAGAAATCCACTAGCTAATGCATCAATCCAGACGAGATCAACTCCCGAAGCAACGAGAAACCACAAAAAAACACAATTCACCCTGTATTAAAGCTAGAACAGGGATGAAAACTGTCTGTACTTTTTCTCCTGCTGGAACCCGGTAAGAGAGAGTTAGAAATGCCGTTTACTCTCCGAGATACGCCGAAGTGCATCCGATAGAGTACCGTACATCATCTTTTGACAAGAAAAGTGACGATTCCATTCTAAAATCCTGAGATTGCCACGGAGTATATCGATGTTTCTCACCAATCCTCAAATGGGATTGTCCACTAATATCTACAAAATATCAGCCGAAAAGTAGAGAAAGAAAGTTGTGATATATTGATACTGGGACGTGGCAGAGAAGGCGGTCACTGAAATGAAATCTCAGCCAAACATTTTAAATTGGCTTAGTTGATCAACTTGTGGAATGTAGAAATGTAGACATTGATTCATGGATCCTCATTGAAGAGAGATTCGGAGATAACAAACAGAGCCACATGATGAAGAAAGGAAACTTGGAGCTAGAAAGGAACAGTTGGTGAATGAGAAGGAAGGGGTTGAAGTGTGCTCCCCCCCGAAACAGGCCAACAGGCGGACAACAAAGAGGGGATGTTTGAATTGAGTTAGGAAACTGGTCGGATAACAATGATGGGTTAAGAATGACACTATCCAAAAGGACTTGTAGTATCTTACCAAGCATGGCCTCTCGAAAACAATCAAGCAGTTATGTTCAAGTGAGCAGGGAATTCCATAGGACCGGTGGAAAAAGTGAGGAAGAAAAACAAGAGAAGGATGGAAGGATAGAAGATGACACAAATCAGGGAGAATCTTATGAAGGCGTCCAGGGTAGGCCACAGCATGCAGCGTACAAGTTACCTGCAAAAAATACCAGAACACAGGGCGTCACTACCAAGGAAGCTAAATCCCCCTCTCAACTTCCATAGTTAGTATAGTAAATGTAAAGCAACCAATTATGCACCCTGCACCACCTTGCCATCGACGCTGATCATACCCCATCTAATGCCATATGTTCTGGTACTTTTTGCAAGTAACTTGTACAGTACAGCATGCAAGTGCTCGTAGCTTTGGTATCCTGCAGGAATTGCGCAAGTTAAGTTATGGTATTCAAGGATGATGACAGCAATGGTGTTGGTCAAGATATGCGTTAGGAGGATTAGTGGTCGAGGGGAAAGAAGGGAGTCGAGAGAAAGTGTCAGGGGGAGGGTGGTGAGGAGGGGTGAAGCATAATACTAAGTGAAGGTGGAGGGGGAATGAGGGTGAGAGGATGAGTGAGGTTAGGGAGGAGGAGGAGTAGGAGGAGGAGGGGAAAGTTCCAAGTAGGGCTGGGCGAGACAACATACGGTATGTATGCTGTGCATGGAGTTAACCAGTCCCGGTTTCACAGGGTAAGAGGTGAGTTTCGTGCATTGCATTGCCGTTCGGGTGAGCCAAGAGAGGGAAGACGTTGGCCAATTCCAGGTCAAAAAAGTCACCACAATGAAGCCAAAAAATACAGTATCACTTGGTCAATAAAAAGATTTTTTATACTCATACGGTATTAAGATACCGTATATCCAGGGACGGTCGAAACATTTCTCCAGGTTGGCTGAGATGTTCATTCAAGCGTGCGGAGTTTAAGATTGGAGCGATCCATATCGCTTTTTGCACAAACCGCGGATAGAGAACAAATAAAAAGCGAGGCTCCAAGCAGGAGTAGAAGCATGTACCGTACGTACATTGTTGTACCTCGTGCTCGGTAGTAGAAATTCACTTGCAAAGTTTTCTTGGGGCTTTGATAGGCCGGTCTTGAAAGAACCAAGATTTAGAAGTCTATTTCATTCGATCTTGCTCGAATTGATAAAGTCCTATGTTGTGTCTTTGCACCCCTATTATAATTCTCCGTATGTTCGGTAATTGAGAGCTGTACTGTACTCCTGCAGTAGGAAACACTGGACGAAATGGTATGAGCATTGCAGTGTCGTACCCTGATAGGCATCAACCAATCTGGTGGCCTTTGATGATTGATACTGTAAACCCAAGATATGGTATGTGATGATGTTTATCATATCCGATCGACTTAGAGATGTGGATGGATCTCCTCGAAACCACCCCCCTCCCCTAAAGTACTTATTTTGGCTGGGTTTCTCTGTCTTCGTCCAATTTCAACCCAAATAAAGAGATTTATTTAGAAAAAAATAATTCAACCACATACCGGTAACCATGCTTTGATTGGCCATTTATATCATAGTGCTAGAGGTTAAGCCGAAAGGGGACAGTTGGCAGCTTTGTTCAAAGTTCAAACCCATCCTTTTCCTAGCACAGCTCCAGCTCCGGAAAGCTCTGTGGCACCACTTCCTTACAGTTCTGTACAGTACCGTACTGTGCTGTATCGTACCCCAAGTTTGCTGGCCAACCTCATTGTCTATCAAGCGAAACAAAAGAACAGAACTTTTCTCTCCCAAAACACGTCCCGACAAGAAATAATAAAGAGATATCTTAAATCCATCAAGTGAAATTTCTAACGTAAATCAGAATTAAAACCAGAGAAAATTATCTTTTAGACAATAGAAAAGAAAAAAGAAAAAAAAAAAAAGTAAACAAACATACGGTCAGGTAATTTGGAGAGATAGGATATCTCGCGGTTGTTCCGCTTGGCTGGTCTCAGCTACCCCGTACATCGTCCGTCCTGATCGCTATCATCTCTTTAACCCATATGCCTCCTCCAGCAAATTCTCCGTCTGTGAGTTATTATTACTCCATCCAGATCTAACGATGCTGAGGCCATCGTGCTGTTTCTCCAACTAACTTAACTGCCAGAATACGCCCCCGTCGTTTGCTTCATCGTTCCACGTACTTCCTCCGCCATCTGTTGACCCCTCGGCATTTCCTCTCAGTCGCACCGAGCCATCCCCGCTGTTGCACTCACTTCCACAACAGCCGCTACTGGACGACGAAGACGACGAGCGCGAGGAAGTTGCCCGGTCTCGTATCAGGGCTTTGTATGGTGCTGACACCAGGGTTTTCCGTCATTTGGCAGAGCTCACAAGGCCCAACGGAAGCGAGCAACGAATGAGGAGATCAGGTTCGGGCCGGATGCGTCAGTCCTTGAGGGATAGTGAGGCCAGACAACCACAGGACCAGGCATATGGAGCTCGAATTCCCTCCTGGAGACCTGGCCAGAGGCAGTCGCTGTACGACTGGGCCCCAGCAACTCCGCCCGAAGAGGATTCTGAGAGTCGGCACACAGCCGGACGCACGCTGGCTGGTATGTTCGAGGGTTTGATTAATGCGCGTTCTGAATCTTCTACAAGGAGTTCATCGTTCATGCAATCTCTTCGCCCGCCTAACCGGCGTCCGATACGCTCGCGGCCACAATGGCATGGTTATTCTTGGGAGCGTGAACGAGAGAGACAACGGGAGGGGAGGGAGGACTCCTTCACTTATCATGAATGGAATAATCCAGAGGTAATCCATCGCTCACGACCAATTAGGATTCGAGGTGAGAATTTCAGAGATTCTAGTTCATCCAGCTCATCTTCCTCCTATGAGCTTGAAGAGGTAATAAAATATCTCGCCAAACTGCGTTCCAGCAGTGGTCCCCAGGAAAGCCTCTTGCTCGCCGAGAAGGCCGGGTTTGGTCGCAGCGACGACTGGATGGAATTCCTCGACGAGGAAGCGCGATGTGATGATTTGTTGCTGGACACTCATTTTCTAAATGTCGCGGAAACCTCGTGGTTGAAAGTGGGTGGAATATTTTGGGGTTCCCAGACGGCCCCGTCAGTATCCCCGGTCGCGCCTCTGCGGTCTAACCATTCATCGGCCTCGTCGACCTCATATTTACCTTCAAACACAACCACAGCTGCAGCCTCTCGCCAGGATGAATCCCGCCGGGTGCCTGGTAGAACTTCACCTTACACAAATAACCCTCATAAATGGACCGTAAAAGTCAGCATATCAAGCATTGATTATGCCCAACTACGCTTGAGTGAGTATTCATCACCCTATATTATTACGCATTCCTTCTAACTGGCCGGGTTTGCAGCCGGGACTATGGAGGCATTTACCGACTTCCAAGCCTCGTCCACTGAGAGGAAAACTAGCATTACAACATACTTGGAAGGAGAGATAATAGATTTCAAGACTCATAGCCTGGAGACCTTCAATTTCCATAGTAATATCAAGGACGATGCAAATAACTGGCGTAAACTTGAGCCATTTTCTCGCCTGTCCGATGATCAGCTTGTCAAAAGTCTAGTTTCCAAGAAGTTTATGAAAAACCTCACTGACAACTGGATATTCATGAGATGGAAAGGTGAGTCCCCCCAATTCCCCGTTTATCAATCATTTACACCACCGAGCAACGCTAACCACTTTCAGAAAAATGCTTCATAACCCCCCAAACCTCCCCAGATGCCGGCGTCCTAACCATAGGCGGTTTCTACTTCCTTTCCCTCCGCCGTTCAGACGGCCAAATCCAGGGCTTTTATTACGACCCCCAAAGCCAGCCTTACCAAGAACTAATCCTGAAGCCACAGGAGCGGATGTTCCCAACCTATGCGTTTCGATAAACCCACTCTCCTCCTTTCTACACTTTTATTTTCTATCGAAATACATGGGAAAGGGTCATTGAATTAATATTCCTACTGCTTCTTTGCCTTTCTGACTCTTTCTCTCCCTCTCTCTTTGGCTTTCGGTTCTTTCTTACTACTTCAGATTCTCTTTTTGCAGGTGCGATGTGGTGTGGTGTACTATATACGGAAATATGCCCCCCCCCCCTTCCCCCCCCCTTTTGTTTTGCGCCCTCTCAACTTTTTTTCGTTTTATCCTACTCGTATGAACCCTCTGATGTCTAGGTTTCGGGTTTTAAGTTAGTTATGATACTTGTTTTTTTCCCATCAATGGATCTGCTTTAGAGGACTGGTTAGTTTTAGTTTTAGTTCGTTCATCATACCTGGAGTGCTCGAGTATGGTAACCTAGGTCGTGAAATGAAAATTCCGAAAAGGACAAAAAAATTCTCAAAAAGAAAATATTAATAAAGATGATGGGAAGAAGAAATATGTACAGTTAAGGGGTTTGGTGAGTGAGTGAGTGAGTGAGAGTGGAGTAAGTTAGGCACGAATTGCGGTTGTATATACTGCTTGCCCGCCCGCGCTTCCGTCTGCCGTATCGTATTCTACTTGCTTCAAGTATTATATTTCTATCCTAGCTCTTGCAAGCAACGAAACCAAAAAAAGGGAATGAAAACGAACAGAGTTAACCTAAGTTAAGTTGCACTGTACCTTAACTCACCACCACCACCGTCACCATCCAACCTATCAAAAACCCCCAACAAACCTGCACTTGCACTTTTCCACACTCCACTATCCTTTCCACCTTTCCACCTTTCCACTCTCCTTCCTCCCTACTCGTTGGTTAAACTATCATCATGCATTACCGACTATGTCCATAGTGCCTAAGTTAACCCTATCCCCGCCATAAGTGATACTCCGTGCCCACCCATCCAATCACAGCCAATTCTTCAGGATTTTTACGGAATCTCCACGTATGGTAGTCCGTGGCTGGCTGGCTGGCTTGGATAGGACAGGAAGCGTAGTTTCCCCACGAGGTCGGATGGAGGAGGGGATTTGATGGCTGCGTCGGGTGGGGTTTATTGTTGTGTGCTGTACTAGTAGAAGGATGGAATGGGATAGAGGGTACCTCATTTCCGTTTCTGGTCGTGTTTGTTGGTGGTTTTTATGGTGGTTTTTATGGTGGAGGATAGTTTGCATGGTGGAAGTTGGGAGAGAGGGAGGTCGTCGTGGATGGTAATGTAAGCGGGAATGAGGAGTGGAGGCGTTGGTTTGGGTATTGCTGGATATGAATAATAAATTCACCGACATCACACCTCCAAATGCTTCTCCCGCCGTTAACAGCTAAACTCAATGGAAAATATTATTCTTGGAGAGAAATAGCGAATATACCTCACTTCCTCCTTGGATAAAGAAATTCTAATATCTTACCATAACAAGCTTTTTGAAGCATTAGGGCCCTACTGTCCACGGATGGAGAGTTTGGCTGGCTAATCGGGTTTTGAGGATGATGATGGTCACTGGCGATCACTCGGGATTTGGGTTGCACGTTGCAGGTGGGGAACGGGGACCGGGGATAAATAAATAAAACTAGAAGTTCGCAGGGGGAGGGGGGTTCAGGTATTGATGGGGTATAGATCGTTCGAGAGGCTTTGGAATATTGTGTTCGGATTTTGTAAAAAGATTTGTAAACGGGTTATCGTGAAAGGGTAATATTTGGAGTAGATGGAGTGGGTTCGTGAAATTCCTGTCTTGGCAGAGGTGCTTCCTTGACGTTTACTATGATACTGTCTTAGATGCTTGGATATAAATAATTCAAAAGTTAAAGTGACAAAACTCCCTGACTTTCTTCTTCCGTCAAGGCGGGATTTGGCCCATTATGATTGAGCAATTACTGTGAGTATAAGTCTGGGTTTTCACGCGTTTATCTACTGCTCGGTGTTCCATTCTCTCTTGATACTAGCTACCAGCTCCTACCGCGATTTCAACATTAGAAATATCCACGGACTTGGCATATTAGATGTCTTCGAGATTGTCATTATGAGTTGGGATTTCCACATAAATCTTGACTCATAACCCACTGCATAAAAGTAAATGTGTAAACATCCTAATTTCATCAGAAAATCAAGACATCTCTCAGCATATCATCCGCGAACTCCCCTTTCTCCCAAGTGTAAGGTTCATGGACTTGGCATATCGGATTCCCCCGAGATTAATTATTATATGTGTTGTAATTCCCATATTTCCCTCAAAAATCATGACACCGGATGTGGGTTACGACTCAAATAGAAAAGGAAGTATGTATGGTTTGTTTTTTAAGCTCCCGGAATGCCCCGCCTTTGTTAGTATCATTGTTGCAAAAGAAGCAAGTATCAAACACGAGAAGGGGGTATAGTTATCCAGTATTGGTAATCCGCATTTTGGTGATTAGCGTATTTTGGTGACCAGCGTCCTTTCGGTTTTCGGTCCTCCCATCCTCACAATCCACCTTTCCTGTCCCTCATCCCCTCTTCCCTTACACACACCCTCCCCTTAACTCCTTCACCCCTTCACCTCCTCCCTTCCACCCCCCCATCCTCCCCTCCTGTCCTCCTCCCCTTGGTTGTCGTAATTTGCTGATTCGTATTTTTGTCGTCCTTTTGGCGCTCCACTCAAAGTTGTGGTTGCGGTTGTAGTGATCGTTGTTGTGTTTCTTGGAGAAGAAAAGAAGAAAGGACGGAGGAAGAAAGGGGAGGAGTCCCCCCTTTATATACCCACGTCGGCCAAAAAATCCTCGGAGTAAAAATCAAGAAAATTAGGGACTAGGGCTAGCCAGGGAGACAACGAACTATTTTTTTCCCCCGAATTAAGTCATTCCACAACGTGCAGCCTAAAGTACACCTCTAATGAATGCCATAGTATCCGATTGAATTAGTCCACCCCATACTCTCTAGATTTCCGGGGGCGTTTACTTCTTTGCGAGTGAGAATCTATGAAAGCGACACCGTACGAACTGCGCTTTCGCAAGAACCCGGGGGATTCGGGCGGAATGAATAATGATACGGTCGTGGAGATAAAGGAGCCTACAGATATATACTATCCAATAATGAATTGCTTAGAAAACAATCGAATTTCGCACTAATCTGATGTAAGATTCGTCTATCACATTTAGCAGGTTAAACACTCGAGGAGGGTACTGTACGCGTCCAACCTACCGTAGCTCCCAGCACACTTACTCCTTCCCATAAAACAAGTGCCATATCCTATATATCACGCCCTTGATTAACTGTACCCCTCCTTCGAGGAGAAAATGAAAGAGCGATGCAGTAAAGTGAAGGGTAAGTTAAGTTGGGTAATAGATTTAGATTTAGATGCTATAGCAGTGAAAGTTAACATTATTTCATCCGATATTGTTAAAACAATGCCAAGTGTAGGTGTATATGTCACTGAACAAGAACAGTGCTTTGGGAGTGAAGCCTTATGTTACAGAGCTTTCTTTATCTAGGTCCTTGGCGTTGACACAAACTTTGGGATTTTGCGATGTGGAGCAACTTGAACGTCATTTCAGTAATATATATTCTCGAATGAGTGGATGGGGCCGAAGGCCCCGCAGCCAGAAGAGGAACCGGCAATTGACAGGAGGAGGAAGAGAGGTAATCTCAAGAGAGGAGGTTTTTGGAAAAAGCAGCACAGGCAATCATTTCCTATCACTCGTATTCCGGCGCATTGGCCACCGGGTGTGTCGGAGTCCTTTGGTAGCACGATTCTTTCGGTTCATTCTGAAGATACAGCAATCCCCCCGAATGGTGCATAAATTCAGTTGTTTAAAGCCCAAAGCTTTAATATCTTTGAGAGCCTGTCAAGTACTAACCACGATCATACCCCAATCTGTCATCTAGAAAAAGTCTATAAAATGTACAAAATCCCTATAAACACTTCAACCGAACTATAAATACACCAGAGCAGAGATCCTCCATCCTCGCAAGCATGACTACCAACCCCCTACTATTTAATCATTGAATCTCGGGCCCTAGCTACTACCAGTAGCTCTATCATTATATTGACTACTCCTACCTCTGCCACCCCTACCTCTACCGCGCATACCGCCTCTGGGGCTTTGTATCGATGGGCTGTGCTCTGTAGACTGCGTTGTGAACCGCCATTGCCTGGAGGATAGGAGTTTGCCGAGGCTCTTTACCAGGTCGGTTGTGTTCGCTAGGAAATCTGCGAACGATAATCCGGGGTTTGGTGAGGAGTGGTGGTGAGGGTCTTGGTTTGTGATGGGTTCGGTAATCTGATATTCGGGCTCACCCATATCCTCAGCTGTGCTGTCGAGGGTGGGATCGGTGGAGATCTCATCTCCGGCTTCGGTAACAGATACTGCGTCCTCCATGGCAACTTTGTCCGCAGTCTCTTTGGCAACTTTATCAAGCACCTCGTCATCATCCTGCACTTCCGTAATTCGCGGCGCCTCGGCCACCGATTCACCCTCTTTGCTCCAGACAAGTTTATACTCAGATCTTTTCCCCCCCGTAATACCCCCTTGAATCACAGTCTGGTAAAGTTTCATCCCCTTCCAATCGAACGCAACCTTGCGACGATACTCCAAGCTAGTGGAAACATACTGCATTGTTGCAGGTGGGCTCCGCTCTTCCGACTCACCCCCATCCTCCGACTTACTACGTTTCGGTGGAGAGATCGTCCACTCTGGTAGCGTAACGTTAAGGAACTGTGATGCCTTAAGCTTGGTATCAAGGAGAGGGTTCAGGTTGCTGTCGCACATGTAGTTATTCAACTCGTCGAGTGCAATACCGCAATCGGGATTGGGATTTGTACTGTCACCCAGAGAGAGAGGAATGTATGTCCGGCGGTGGAAGCGTACGTCACATTCTTCACTGGGGAACATGGTGTCTGCAATCGTGGACGAGTGGATAGCCTTGAGAGTTGGATTCATCACCTGGCCGAGCTTAGGGTCAATCTCGAACTTCAATTCGAGGGGTGGATATCTGTCAAAGCCTTCCGGATATCCAAAGGGTGATGGTAGAAACTTGACAATACAAGTTTGGTAGAGCGCTTGCGTCATACCAGTCATCATTTCCGCCTTCGGGGAGCTGCTTATAGGCAACAGGTCTTGAACTATGTGAACGAGACCTGGGACATCGGTGAGAAGAACTTGGAGTCTATTTTTGGACTCAATGAATTGTGGCGTTGACAGCTCTTGATCAGGGTGAGGATTTGAATCTTCGTGAAGAAGGTAGCCGAGCATAGCTTCGTACTCAGTTGATAGCTTCGATCGATGTTCTGCTGGTACTTGCAGATCATTGTGGTCCAAAATTTCACGTATTCCGGTTGTGATGTCTTCTGTATCTTGCACTAGCCCACCAATCCGTCTTCGTAGAGTATCCTTTAATATCGCAGAGCTCATCGCTTGGGGGCTCTCGGGGCGCTCGATACGCATCTTGACGTTCCTCCATCGACCCCATTCCGCCTCTCTAAAATTCCACGGTAATGCGGATTCAGCATGGACCGGGTATAAGTAACCTTCAGGGTCGCATTTCCCTTTAGGTGCATTATACAAAAGGGAATGGGACGATCGCAGCTGAAGATCAAAAGACATCAAGAGAAGGCGTCGTGCATCTTGGAGAGAGCCGGAATCCAAGGCAGAAATTAAGAGCTAAATCAATGTTAACAACCTTCACCAGAGCGTAAAGGGAACCAGTGTATGCGTACAGTATTCTCACCCGTTTTCTCGATATATGTCCCAGTAATTCTCGCAATCGGCGTTATAAACTGCTCATTAAACTTGCACAGCCGCTGAGCCCAAGACATGTCAAACTCCTTTTCAATGACCTTCTCCAGAAGGTCCCGAATATTCTCCTGCAAGCGCTCAAAATTCTCCAAACTGGCATTGACACTGATCGCGCCAGACTGGATATTAACCTTAATCCTAGCCTGGAAGTCCTGCGACCACTGCCGTATAATTCGACCATCTACCGTCCCATCTAATCAGCAAACTTTCTCCCACCCTAAACAAAATAAAAGGGGAGAAAGAAAGGAGAAAGAAAAGAAAAAACATAACAAACCTTTCCAGAGAATAAAGAATACATCCTTCCGTGTATAGCCAAGAGACCTAGTTATCAACACATCCAACCGCTCGTCAATCTCATTCGAGGCGACAACACCCCACTTGGCGCCCAAAACCGCATCAATGATCTCAGCCTTATTTGCGCCATTATCGAGCTTCGGCGGAATCTTCCCTTCGACATCTGGAGCACGATAATACTCGAACAGCTGGGGCCTTAGGAAGGCCTTTGAGAGCTGCTGCGCAAGCTGCATGTACCGCTCCTTGCTAACCCTGGTGTTGGCCGGGCGCATGAGCGCGATATCGACGTTTTCGCCGTCCATGGCCTCGTACTGGAGGAGCTGCTCCCGCGTGACGTCGAGCACTTCGGCCTCGAGCGGGCCCTGCACGAAGCGTAGATTCTCGTGACGGGGCCTGCGCGGGCCTGGGGTTTGGAGTACTAGAAGTTCGGAAAGAGGTTCTAGGGCGATTTCATTGGATCCATTAGTCTTCCCCTCCAAGCGCTGGCTTGCGGAAGTAGTGAGGCGACGGGTGTAGGCCGGGACTATTCGGGGATTTCGTAAGGGTCGTCTGAATTGGCGGCAGAGGCAGGTTGCCAGACTTGAGGTGTGGGAGGCTGGTGGCATACTGGTGGCGGGCGAGTGATAGAAAGCAAACAAATGGAGAGGGAGGGAGGGAGGGAGGGAAGGGAAGGGAAGGGAAGGGAAGGGAAGGGAGGAAGCAAGGAAATTGATGGTGGGAAACGAAAAGAAAGGGAAGAGTAGAAAACTAAAACCACACTCCAGTCAATCGAATTGATATAGAAGAGGAATCGTCAGATATGTACATCCGCCACATCTTCCTGGTGAGAGTGAAGGTGGTGAAGCATGATCCTTTTGATGTTTTACTCTTTGGGTAGTTTTTCTTAGGATAATTCCGGAAAATGTAGAGCCTCCTGTCTTGGCAAAAGGTGGGATGTGAGGTTTGGTTTGGTGGGATGAAAACTGATAACTGCGTCACCGATAATCAATCGGTATATCAAATCTTCGCTTAACCGCTGAGAGTTTATTAGGAGGATGGATAAAACAAACAACTCCAGTTAACCCCCTAAAATCATGACACACAAGAACAAAGGATTCCATCCCGTCAATTCTAAATGCCCCTTTCCGCTCAACCCTCTTCCCACCACTGAGACAATCATGCCACGAGACAAACTTCCATCTAGTAAACCCGGCCCTTTGTCACGACCTCCTTCATCCAGTCTGTCACAGACAAAAACGACCAAAGCTATCTCCGACCCTCCTCCATCCATCACCATCTCTAAGGCACAAATAAATCATGCACCGGACGGGTATATCTTCCATCCCTCCTCCTCCTGTCCTCCTATCCTCCTCCTTCACTGCTTCCGGTAATCACAGACCAGCATGTCCGCACGCCAAGCAAAACCAAGCGAGAAGCAATCGCGACCTTTGCAAATACTAATCTACACCCCGCAATCCGGTGGTATCAAAGGTGTTCCGCAAACCTCGGAGGTATTCGACGTGGGTGGGAGAGCTAAAGATGTTGCCCCTGGGGGAAGCAGAATGCTAGAATTCACAGACGGCAACGGAGAGATACTAAGGATTCCAGAGTACACAACTCACATCATCCCACATCCTGCCTCCACCCCCGGAAAGCTCAAAGCCTATTACCAGGAACCCATTACCACCATCACCACTCCTGCTCCACCCCTCTACCCCAACCAAAACCATCCATACCCGGGCCGCTTCCTACACTGCTATCCATCCCACCGAGAACCCACTTTCTTCCACCTACCCCGGCCTCCACCACCTCCCCCACCACCTCCCCCAGCACCTCCCCCACCACCTCTCCTTCCCCTCCCACCACAGCAACAACCTCAAGAATTCTCCATGACAACAATGACTATTCCGCCTATCAGCGAGGAGGAATGGAACATGCTCATATCCCCAGAATTCCCCCCACAGGAGATGCTAGGGTTAGAGTTGGGGTCCTCAGCGGCAGAGGTGGCGGCAGTGGAGGTGGAGGAGATGTTGGAAAATTCCTTGCCGGTGTTCGATAATACTGGCCAACAGGCGCAGGGGTGGTATGAGTTTTTGGGTGCGGAGGGGGATGAAGAGGGCTTTTGGACTAAGTTTTTGGGGGATGAAGGGGATTCTGCGGGTTGGGATGGAGAAGTTCAAGGGGAAGTTCAGGGAGGGTGTAATGGGGGGTTTGAGGGTAGTACAGAAGGCTGAATGATATCGGAGTTGGGAGTGAGTCGGATTGTATGGGTATTCTTAAAGTTTCGTCTATTTCTTTTTTCCCCCAATAATTTTAATATTGTATTCCTGTGGACCTCCACAAGAAACACAGACGCCCCCAGCAGCGATTATAGTAATATCTACAGTTTCCCCTTTCAAATAATATCAACCGGGCTTTTATATCCAGCGTAGCCATGGTATAAAGTACATATTTATCATCGCAAAAATAAAGCAGACAATGTAAACAAACCGTGCAGCACACTACCTCCCCAACCACAAAAGTACCTAAAATATGAAAACCCTGAAAGAAAACACAGCGCAAAATGCATAATTATAAAAAAAATCTAATCTTACTCTATAACCTCCCCCTACCTCCAACTTTAAAACAGCAGCAACCCTCCTTAATAATGTCTACCTTCTATCATAGTTTCTCTTCGACACCCCCCTCTTCCCCCCACAGATCCCACAAACCCCTGCATCCCGCGGATTCAGATAGGGCAAATCTCCATAACACGGACACTTCCATGCATTCTTCATAATTGCCGGATTCAAAACATTGGCGCAGACGCAGCAGAGTGTTGAGGTAGGATCGTTGGTGAATGAGCAGGCGGCGCAGGTTGTGGGCTGTGGAGGGTTGTTGTTGGTTGGGGAGGGTTTAGATTCGGTGTGGGATGGAGGAGTGGGATTTTGGGACTTTGGCGGTGGGAATGAGAGTGTATTCTGCTTAAAGGTTTTGGTTGGGGGTTCGAGCTTAGTGGCGGGCGCTGGTGGTTCTTGTTCGCCGTCGCTAATGAGGTATACTATCTGCGGCTTTGCGCTCTTCGATGAGCAGGAAGAAGACTCTCCACGCTGTGGTTGTGGTTGTTGTTCCCGACCCTTTCCCTTCCCATACACACTTCCCCCTTCATAAAAATAACTCCCTGCTGTCCCCCGGCCGCACGCATCCTTCAACTCGACCAACTCCCTCTTCAGCCAATCTTGCTCTACCTCGCCGTCGTCTTCGAGACTGACAGGAACAAGGTACTTTCCGCCACCTACATCAACTTTTTTCTCACCATCACTCCCACTCCCACTCCCACTATCGCTTCCCTCCTCCTCACCCACTTCTTCCACCTTCGCCTTCTGCTCTTCAAACCTCTTCAACGCGGCCGCAGCCCTCAATTCCCGCCCTCTTACGCTCTGTGCAACCCTCGGCCTGCTCTTTCCCGCGTTTTCCAAACCTTCACCCCCAACCTTCACCCCCTCCCCAGTTCCAAATTTCCTCTCCCTCCTCCTGCGCTGTCGCTCCGCATACGTAATCTTCGTCTTCTTAACCCCATCTGCCTCCCGTTCACTATTCTTCCGCTTATTCCGCTGATATCGATAAGTTCCACCACACAGCGACTTCGGCAATTCACCTTCTGCCAATGGTTTATCCTGCGTGAATTTCTCGGACAGAAGTGCTCGTCCAGCGGACCAGAAGCCCTCGCCTGTATACCCGCGCGCACGGAGCTGGCGGAGTTGTGTGGAGTATTTACTGTTGAGGGACCAGAAGGATTTTGAATGGTTCTTTTGTAGGAGGGAAGTTAGCTGGCTGATAAGGGCCCGGGCGGGGGAGGGGAGGGAACCATTTGTTTCACATGCGTAAGTTCATGCACCATGACCCCCAGGACAAACCCAAACGGTAACCACACCCCGGTACTAGGGCTTTTGAGAACTAATTGGATAACTTCCCCGGCATTAACTATTATCATACCATCAGTGCTACCCTTCCCCCCCATGTAAGAAGTGTGAACAAACAATTCCTCCCCCAAAACTCTCGATTTGCCGGGAATTCATCTAGCCTGCTCTCCCCCTCCCTCCTGCATCAGCTCCCTCCGTTTATCAAAACCAGGAAGGCAAACATACGACATAACCGCCAATCCATTATCTCTCATAATCTACCCTTCACCATCAGCGCAAGCGCACACAGAAAATAACTTAGTAGTAGTAGGCACAGACAGGAACCACCATCGCCGCAACTCTTTCCAGAAAGTCCCTCGCAATGGCATTGTCGTCGCCGGGCAGCGGGGTAATGAACGTGATGTGTGGGTTTGGGGGGCGGGTTTTGGGGTTTATGCCTTAGGTTATTAGGTGTTAGCTAACTAGCTAAGTGGGGGGTTGGGGGAAGAGGGGGTGGTGAAGCACGTTCTATTCCTAATGGCATGGTGAGGTTGTTGTGTGTGCGATATTTATGGGGAGGATACGGGGTGAGAGTAGGAGGAAAATAAATAAGGGATTTAGAGGTTAATACATTGTAGGGTCGATATGGTTGAGGTTCTCGAAGGGTTGAGTACAATAGGAAATACACATACTAGCGAACATGAGTAAGTTAAATCTTCGGGAAGACGCGAGGTGGTGTTTGTCACGTGCTGTTAATTTACCGAAGTGGGTTTAGAAAGGTCATAATTGATCACTCGTATTTGTGTTCCAATGTCATGGGGTGGGGAAGATCCCCGGTTTTTTCTAGAATTCCACGGCTTTCAAGTTAAGTGCACAAACTATTGTGATGCTAAAGAAGAATTGTGGATACGATGAGAGGACGTGGTAGAAAGGAGTCATATTCAAGATGACTTAAGTTAAGCCATAAGCTAACTAGCTATGAATGGTGTTTGGATTTTTTTCGTCCGTGACGCTTGAGGAGTCTGGGGGGGAGCTGTGAGATGCCTGTTCATTTCTGTGTAAATAGCGTATTACTGCGGAGGAGATATGCTCGCGGGGTATTCTGCGGTGTTCTGGAGTGTCACGTTGGGTTGTGGTCTACACTATTTGCAAGACTCCAGGCTGGATTCACACTTTTGAATCCACTATCACGCCCAATACTTCCACACACCCAATTTACCCCCCCCCCCCCTCTCCGAGTCTAAACCAAACCCAATGCAATCTCATACTCCCACTCAAGATACCGCTCTTCTGCTCTGTCAAAAGCTGGAACACCAATATTTCATCCTCAAACACAAAAAAAAAAAACAACCCCACTAACAAAGCTATTCTACCCCCTCCTCCCCCCCTTCCTCCTAGTATTCCCTTCGCCCTATCCTGAGGCCTAAAGTTAAACATACTAACCCCCCATCCCCAAGCATGCCACCATCCCGTCACCCTACCATATCTATTGTTCCATTCATTCCCGCAACTAAGACCCGCTGCCCTACCGCAGGAAGCAAGTTCTTTACAGTATGTAGAATCGGGCCAGATTTTCTCGTGAAATAACCTAGCAGACATACATCAGAATTCTCCTTGGGACTTCCCTTATAAACGATCTGGAGTTAGTTTGTTGGATATATAGTCTTTCCTTGTAAATAGACTTCTCCTGCTTCCTTTGTCTCTTGTATGTTGCATTCCCATGTCATTTCTTTATACTCAAGTTGGGTTGCATTCCTTTGGGTGGCTCGGCAGTTTTGGTTTGGCTGTCAATTATTCGGCGGCTATGTCGTCTACGACGTATACCTTTTTACCCTTCAGGTTTAGAGGCGTATACCAGAGATTATTCCAACATAGTTGAAGAGGAGCGGGTCGAGTGACCACCCATGACCCCTCAAACCCCAGTGATGTATATAAAAAGCAGGATACAACGCACCCAATAGACAAATTATACACCAAAACACACTACACTCCCGGAGTACACCACTCCAGAATAACCCAGAATACTGTCTGACTAGACTTACGCGGTCCTTACCTTAGGGTATAAATGCTGCCCGCACAGCACACAAAGTCAATTTCAAACCGCAAGTTACAAGTTACAAGTTGCGGGTACATGTGGTAAGCAGACAATCTCTCTGCAAACCTACAGTGTAGCCTTTTGGTTCTTGCTGAAGCTAGTGTTAACCTTGTCCGCCTGGCCTAGGTTAGAGAAAATCTATAGGCATCATTTCTACAGAACGTAGACTTCGGGCTGTTTATGGCGAGGATTCCACACCTACCGTGCTAGATAGAATACCAGTGGAAGTCGTGAATGTCGGAGGTCATGAGTGAAGTGAGGGAACGAAGATAGAATGAAGTGAAAAACAGTGTATATAGTTGGCTGTATTATCTAGAAACATATGTCTGAGACCTTCCTACTTATACCCATAAGGGGTATCCATATACGGTGATGTGATATTTGACCTCTGCCTGTGTACCGGGTAGCACGGCAGGTGTACATTTCATCACATTGAAGTAACACTTCCAACAGTGAAACGGAAGTGCAAGCGAGTGATCCACAATGAACAACTCCCTCCCTCCCTCCCTCCATCCTTGCCAGAATCAGTAGTCAACAGTACTTTCGCAATCTGATCGGCGCATCTATGCTCCAGGTATATAATCCCCCTCCTCCGCCTCTCTATTGGTATCACAGTACCAGCTGAGCCCCAAACCCAATCTACCTTACCTTCCCCTACCTCCACAGCCCAAAACCTGTACCAGCTGAGCCGTCCCCCGATCCGCTCAAAACCCACTTCCCGATACGATACCTTCATATACATACATACATCGGCACTTACCGCCAGCATCCCATCCCATCCAAATTCGAGCGCAAGGGTATTCTCAAAAAAATCAAGGGCGAAACGTTCATCTTTACTACTACTGTAATCTCCATAACAAAATCCTTGTCATGGTTTGATTTTTATTGTACTCGTATCACGGGAGGGTAACTGGCTGCTGCGCTGCAGGGCAGAATCAGAAAGGACAAGAACAAGGAAAAGTATTTCTTATATCGTACGGAATGACTGTACTAAGTATTTTAATCCAATCCAGCCCAGCACAAGCGAGAGACAGATGGAAAGACAGGGAGAGAAAAAGAGAGAATGTGCCGGTAGATTTCAGTATCGCGTTCGGGATGGATGGATAGATGGGTTTGTATGACTGAGACTGAAAACTGGGGATTTCGGAGCGTGTGAGTGAACCCCGATCGGGTACCGGTACGGTAAGGGGGGCCGCGGATACGGCATCGGTAGGAAACGTTAGAAGAGGATGAAGGCAGGGAGGGAGGGGTTGAAGGGGTAAGAGCAGCTCGATTCTAGCGCTTCGTACCGATTTCCAAGGAACCAAGATGAGTTCATCACTTTGATTACCCGACGGTAGAGTACGAGGAAGAGGAAAATGCGATATGATATGATATGATAAGAAGCCTGCCACCCAGCTTACCACCATCATCATACATTCCTAGTATAACCGTAGTGGGCTGCGGGAGGGGGGGATAGAAATATCACAAAAAAACTGGTCCATGCCTTCCTTCCCTCTTCTTTTTCCCCTTATCTATGAAGTTTTTTTTCTTTGCAAAAATAAAAATAAAATAATTCCCAATCGATCGGATCTAACGAACAGATCGACCATCCGGGAATAGCTAAACTTTTGTGTACCCCCCCATACCCCCTCCTATTTCCATCGATTTATGATTTAAAGCCATGATTGGATCATTGATAGAATGCTCGTGCGGAGATGTTTGGTTGGTGTCGTTTCTGAGGCTTATTCGGGTAGGATCTTTGCTGCAAGGGATCGTAAGAGGAGCGTTGTCCTCATTTGACGGACAGATTGAGGTGCTGGTGAGGGGAAGATTTGAGAAGGTGAGGTGAGTGAGGTAAGGCTGAGTAAAACGATTTGAAGCCAATCTTTGTTTTTTCTTTTTTTCTTTCTGTGTGGAAAGTGTTTGTTAGGTTGTGGCGCCAGTTGGCAAGGTGCCCAGAATACTGTAGAAAGAGTGAAGGGGGGAAAGAGAAGGGGCTAGAGTTAATAAATCGGTATGATACGTACTTAATTTATGTATCGATTGTTCCCGCAACGGAAGAGAATCAAGACGCTGGTTAATACCTAGGCGTAGATAGATATATATATGTACTCAAGCGCTCGAGCACTCAAAGTACTCCGTTGATTGATGTTCGAGGACAGCGGTACTGTACCTGCAGAACAAGTTCCGTGCATCTAGGATATTTCAAAATATCGCTTTGGAGCCTCCCTCCATCATCATCACCATCATCACGGTCACCATCGTGAGTGGCTGATTGATTGATTGATAACCCATAATGTTTCAACTGGCTCGTGCACCGCACCACCACCACCGGCAACAATTCGGCGAATCGAGAACATCGAAACCATTCTCACATGCCGGGATCACCCGTGGGGGAAAAAAAAAAAGGAAAACCGAGGGGGAATCCAAGCGGATCGTCAGAAACCCTACTATGGGCAACGTGGATCAACAATGGACCGAATAATTAATGTAGCACACTCCCCCCTTTCCCCCCCCCCCCCCCCCTCATTCTATGATATTTGTCCTTAGAGAAAGGTGAAGTGAAGGAGGAGGTGGTGCCTGAGCCGTTTTCTGTCTATCCAACCATTATTCATGAATTGATGATGGTTGTGCGGATCCGGAGTTCAGATCCGATGACTATCTCTTTAACCGATTAACGAGTGATTTCATGAAGGGGGAGGGGAGGGAGGGGAGTACAAGTATCATTAATTTTAGTATGGCCGGTTGAGGACTTGTCAAGAAGTACCTACTGTAGCTGTACATGTCTTGACAGTCCAGTCAAGGGGATGCAATGCCCAATGCCTGTCTGATCCGTGGTACAGTACTGTAGAGTACAGCTAGTGCGAACAAGGCGATAGATGTCCCGGAGATGGACGAAAAAATTCAAGATCGTGAAAGGAGCGAACCCCTGACATTGACATTGAAAAAAAAGAGTAGACCATGGTATGAATGAAGGTGCGGTGCAGTCTAGTGAAAATATATGACCTCCAAAAAAAAAAGAGAGAGAGAACATGTCCGAGGTTTTGTTTTGTTTTTTCTTTTCTTTCTCAGGAACAGAGGTGCAATTAAGCTTAATCCAACAATGAACAACCAACCATCCCTCCCTTCCCGAGCAGAACGAACGCAAAAAACAATCAGTCTTACCTCAGTGGCCTTGACGTCCCCACGCTAAAAACCAAGCACGGGCTCCTTACGGTAATTTCCTTCTCGTCGGACGTCATGTGGTAGAGGGGTTATCATAAAACAACATTATTACTTAACGGTAGTCCATTTGCGGATGGAAAAAGTAATTATATACTCGACAGTTGGAGAAAGAAGTAAAGAAAAGAGAAGAAAAATGTTAACAGTCGCTTGAGTCGGCTATGTATGATAAGAATTGTGTTTTGTTTGTTTGAATTGGGCGCTCAGAAATTCCGTCCATAGTTTACTGGTACTGTACTCGCACAGCGGTTTACCGTTACCGGCCTGCGGTAAGGAGCACACAGAGAGAGGCATTGTGATATACAGTAAGAGCACGTTTATGGTAAAAAGGGAATAGAGAGGCGTTTCAATAGTGAGGGGTTTTGCTCTACTCGTATATGAAGTGACGTTTGTTGGGGGAAAATCACTCGGGATGGAACGTGAGCGTGGGGGATGGAGTGAGTACAGTATCAAACAAGGGGCTCCGTCGAATCATGACGAAGAGGAGTGACGAGAAGATCAGAGGAGGAGGAGGGAGGGGGAGGAGAATGTCGGTATCTGGAGAGATGGGGGAAAAAAAAAAAGAAGCAAAAAGAAAGGAAATGTGGAGGTACGGTGAAAATTTCAAGGTAGACCACAGGTACATATCGTGCGTGCCGTACAGATAGTTATTTCATACATAAGGTTGCCGAAAGGCGTGAGGGAAATCATTGGATTTCCCCATTCACGAGACCAATGTCACAGTATCGTACCGCATGGGATGGGTAAAGGCGAGAAGAGGTGTGATATATATAGAACTTGTAACAATTCCATACAGTACACCAGGAGTACCAATATGATCCACCGTGGTACCTACCTCCCGCGAGGGAGGAAGCAAGCAATGAAGCAAGCAATCAAGCACGCAAGCCTCGCCCGCTCACACTCGGAAAGATATGACGCTGAGACTCACCACTCATCCCATCCCGTCCATCAGATGCAAAGCAATGTTGACCGCCCCGACTGCGCAATGTGATATTGTTCTCGTGACTTTTGACCTGTCTCACTCGTGATCATGTTTGTTTCCCTTCACAAACCGAGACCTCACCCACGCGACTGAAGGTTAACCGTCGGTACCAAGACCTTAATAGGGTAAGTTTGAATGAGAAACTCCGGCGCCCGGGGGTGGGGATGCAGGGTATTACAACGTTCGCTCGGCTATAATAGGGCCATGACGGCATAGGTGGAATGGAATGTTGAATTACAGTATGATAGGTTGATTATGACTACCGGTAGGTCATGAAGAGTAAGTAATGCACCACAACCCGAGTTAAAGTACTCGAGTAAAGATTTTAGAGATGTTAGTCATGAGAAGCTAATCCAACCGGTGATGGAATGGCTATACCGTATCACATTTGTTCTCTACAGTACCGTAGAACATGTCAGCGGATACAGGATAGGGACTTGGATTGAATACCTCCCTCCCATGTTCTTCTCAGCGCGCCAATAAGGGTTCCTACCAAACCGGCAAACGAAACCTGCCGGATGCGAAAAGTTTTCCCCATTCAAACAAGTTTTGCCAGTCCAGAGGTATTTAATGCGCAGAGTATGATACTCTTCCAGTTTCTTTTTCGCGCCTTGCCGCATAGTTCATGCTAGGGGAAAATGGCAGTCAACTGTGAAGCAAAAGATGGCCACGGCAGTCTGATATACAACTCGGCCGGAGCCTTTTCTCATACCCGCGTTGAGCCTCAAAAAAAAAACAACGGTTACAATACCAACCTCCGGTTGGCTGAAGGGATATCCCTAGAACCCGGGGTGCGGGGTTCAGCGAAAGGGCGGGTATTTTTGTGAACAGTTTCGAATTATTCATTTTGCTTTTTCGTTGTTTTTGATTTGTTTTTCGCTTGGCTGGCTGACTGGCTGGTCTGGCTGCTTCACGAGTTTTCAACTTGCCTTGCTTGGAAGGGGGATGCCGTGCGATAGGATACTCCTACAGTCGTGAATTGAACGCATTGTAGGGCGAGCGGTGGGGGATAAGGACAAACATGCCCATTCATAAGAATAGGAACTGGTCTAACTTACTCTGGGAGTTTTGAAGGTAAGGTCATTGGGCATTTGGGAAAAGGGCGGTAAGCGGTAAGGAGAAAGAAGGGTCCATTGTGCGTCGGACCAGGCTGAATTAACTCGGTAGTCTAGACCCAAGCGAGTTGTGAACATTAAGGACTGGCGTAAAAGTAGCGAAATACGGTACTCGAGTAGAGTATGAAGTTAGAATTCACGTGTCAACAATACTAGAGAAGACTTAGCAGACAATATATTGTTGTCTCAGTGTGGTTACGGTATAAAAGGGTGTGGAGAGTTCTGGTGATCTGCAATACTCGTACAAGGACAAGTAATTGTGCTAAAACACTATTGAACTGAGATGAATACGGTACCGTAAACAGACCACTGTACAAAGTACGCCATTCAAGCTGCTGTACTCGTACGTGGTACGTGTGAACATAGATACGGATAGCGACTTACGGCATTCGAGTAGGGCATTATTGTTTGTGGAAGCACCGGGCAGTGATTATTGCCGTTCAGAAATGGGAGAAGCGGTTGCCCGTACGGTTAGTTTTGCAACCGTTGAAGCCTAAAAGGGTTTTGGGATTGAAGCAAAATGGTGCTCCTGTGGTACACCGTGATCTGAACGGACGGCGAGTGCTGGTGGAGGGAGCGCTGTAACATCTGATCAAGGTTTCTTGGCTCTGACGAACGTTAGGTTCGGGGGGGGTGGAGTTAAGCAAATGCAGGGTATAAATGCTGCAGGAGTGAGTGAGTGAGGGAGGAGCAAACTGGGAGGATACAAGAATTATGAAGAAGGAGAAAAGCCTACCCAAGAGAGAAGTCTTTATGCATTCCTCGTAATACATGACAAGTTACTGGCATACGGTATCTGTAGAAAAGAGAAGAGTGAAAGTTAGTTACGGTACCATGACATCTCAAGGTTTTTCTTTTTCTTTTCTCTTTTTAAGTTTTTCTTTTTTATCTTATTTCCTTTTCCACTGAAGGTTATGCGTGGTCGTAGTGACAATGTGGTCCGTGAGACGAACAGTTGGGGTGAGGGATTGAAGGTCTGGACAGTTGAAGAGATGTTGCATTACAGCAGACAACAACTGCATACATACATCTTGTCTTTTGGTCCACTACATAACAGAGACAATTTCTCCGTCGCTTGTGAACGATGATATGAAAAAGGTTGACAATTTTTTTATTTTACATTTGATATTATATTATCTTTTTTTTTTAACAAAAAAACAAGATTGAGTACCATAATATCCTATCCAGGTTTTGTTTATTATCCGATCAGATCTCACCACATTCAATGTTAGTCGACCAAAGTGGGCGGAGTTGATTATCGTGGGTGTCGGTCTGCGCAGCGCTGTTTCGTTGTCATTATTGTTCGTCGTTTGTTTTCGGCGCTTTCAGACAAGAGGTTTTTACATCCTGGGATATCCGCCTGAAAAAAGTCACAGCAATCACGCTTCTTGTTCGTCTGTCTCTCATTTTCATATATTTTTTATTTTTTTAAATCCTCTTTTTACTTTGACGTAGCTTTGGCTGGAGGGTCTTGTCTTAAAGGTGTTGGATGGATGGACTGAGGAGAGGGTTCAACCCAAGTTATCTAAACCCCACCGCTCCTTCTGCTGTCGTCCACACCTCTTTTGCCTCGCACTCTATAGCCCTCTTCCTGCACACATACCGTGCTCAAAATACGTTACAAGTACGCTTACTTACATACAATACTCTCCCTATAGAATAACTTACAATACAGTGCCTCCCTCAGCTTGCTCACTCACCCCTGCTACGTCCCTCGTCCATTTATTCTTCGACTCCTGCTCCTCCTCCTCCTTGATTTTTGCTGGTTCCTCTCTCCCCGCCTTCTTCTAGGAACCTAAGAAAAAAGAAAAATAAAATACAACCCTCCTTTACAAGTATCGTTGCTACGGACGCCTCGTGTGGCCCTCGTTCCTTCTCAACTGTTAATCCTCGCTTCTGGCCACTTTTACTCCAACTATTTATTTTTTTATCTTCTTTCTACGGGAAAGTTACAGAGCCTTTTGACTTGTTCTTGCCGTTAAACGCTTTCTGCGCCCCGCATTTGTCGAGCCGCCCCCAGATTTCCGGCAGCAGAATCGTCAGCACCCGTCGCACCTCGTACAAAAACATTTGAAAGGAAGCTCTTAGGAGAATAGAATAAAAATAAATAAATAAAATCGTCGGAAACCAACAGGCGACTATACCCTTCCCTTCGGATACGGAATCGTCGGTCTGGGAAAATTTCCTTCGGGTGTTGGAATAATTATGGCTGGACTCACAGCCCCAGGTCGCAATGGTGAGTCTTTCGATTTTTTTGGTTCAGAGTAATATTGTTTTGTTGGGGTTACGAGTTTCGCTATTTATCGTGCGGGCGGATGAGCAAAAGAACTTTGCAAGATGTTGAATGTGGTTTCCTTTTCGTTTGGGTTATAAAATAATACCTAGCACATGAGACAATATCTGGGGGGATCTCTCTTGTTGTGCACCTTTCATGCCGATGCTGGTGGCATGCCTATGGGTGCCTCGCCTGATTTTAAACATCGCTGATGCTTCTTCCTGGTGTAGGTGAGGGGTCAGATATTCTGGAGGGCCTTGTACGGCCTCGTTCAACTCCACCGATAAAATCACAGAGTCTGCACCTTAGCTCGACTACTGGTGGAAGTTCACACAAGCCGAAAATCAGGTTCTCTGTCGATTCATCCATGGATCCCCAACACCGTGCCGGGGAGCAGATACCACAGTGAGTACTTACGGAATTATTCTTGCCCCCGGAAGCTAAAATGTTCGGTGCCTTAGGAGTCCAGTCACAATAGGTGAAGGCGATCATCTCTACACTTCAGGCTTACGACGAATAAGGCAACAGACTCCGCTGGCAGGTACACAGTCATTTGTCATATCACATTCGAAGTCAGTTCCTGGTACCAGAGTCAACTCCCTTTCCATCCCCCCAACCTCGCCAACGTTGGGGTTTTGTGAAGACTTGGCTAGGTTTCCTACAGAGTCTTTGCATTCATTTTCTTTTGCACATCAGTCAGAGGACTTGATCCACAGCCGACAAAATATTCTTAAGAGGAGTATAGAGTTTATGAGGGACAAGTTGGGATGGGGTTCACAATCGCCAATGATTACATCTGCTCAGGCAAAGGTTGAGGGAGATGAGGAGGTTGCAAAGGTGATGGAGCTGCTTAGGAAAGCCAACCTGGTGTCAGAAGAGAAGACCCCCTTGATGAACGGGCCGGTAACAGGTCCGGCTGAATTTGAAGGGAATCCGTTTGAAAAGAGTTTTGTTCCAGATACACCAGTTTCACCCCGAACACAAACCTCCAACCCTTTGCTGCCTTTACGGAGCGCTGATAGAGCTGGTTCGTTCAATGACGAATCTCGGTCGGAAAGCACATCTCGTTCTACAACCAACGATTCCACCTCAACGACCCACTCATCACCACCACCGTCCACCCGGAGAGCTAGTCTTAAGCGTACCTATACAGACACTACCTCTTTGACGGTTCAGACAAAACTCTACGAAGCCCTCGCACAGCCATATCTGGTCAGCGAGATGCCACAATCCGCTACTGGAATGGGACCTAGACCAATTATGAGCAAGTCTTCTGTTCATGGACATACAAGTCGATACACTCCCGCTTCTCAAGCAATTTTCACTACAGAATCACACCACCCTTGGACGATACTTGCTGCGAATGATTTAGCTTGTCTTGTTTTCGGGGTAACCAAAGCTGAGGTTCGCAAGATTGGTATACTTGAAGTTGTCAAAGAAGAGCGCAGAGAATGGTTGGCAAACAAGTTAAATTCTGGTGAAAACTCTTCTTCCTCGTTTCCGTACCCACACAGCCATCACGGCTCACCCAACGTTACATCGGCTATGTTGCAAAATGGTCTTTACGGAAATGGTAACAGACGGGTCAAATCCGATGCATTCTATACGGGATCGCCAATAAGAAACGGTGATCACAGTGCTGGGGTCGCACAGCCATCGATGCATCACAGTCAGAATAAATCGAGAGGGGTTGTACTGTGCGGGGATGTTGTGCCGATCCAGAAGCGAAATGGAAACACTGGTGCTGCGAGTCTTTGGGTAAAGGAGAAGCGAGGGGGCCTAATTTGGGTGGTGGAAGAAATTAGCGAGGACGTAGCCTTTTTATACATCTCTGACGAACCTGATTCGGCTGGAAAGGTAATGCGGTTTAGTGGAAACATGACAAAGATTTTCGGAGAGGATAGCATTCCGGAGGGCGGGGTCGACGTTTCAGACTTCATTCCCACAATTCCACGGAACCAGGACGGTACAATCGACTTGGACCAAGCCGCAGGAATTCATCAATTTACTGCAATGAACAGTATCGGGATGCGGATTCCATGCGGTGTTGAGCCAATTCCTGGCGCGGGAGCCTTGAGAGTGTCGTCTTTCCCACATATTGCTGGCATCATCGTTTTATCAGCGTCAACGCTCAGAATTACTAGCTCGAATGCTGTCTTCTCAGCCGCACTCTTCGGTCATCTGAATTCAGTAGGCCTGCCAATTACTGATCTTATTCCTCAATTCGATAGAATTCTTAGGTTCATTACCGATGAAGATAAAATCGATCTCGTCGACGGCATCGTAGTTCCAGAGCATTCTTTTAGGAAGGCAAAGGCTATGCTTGCGTTGAGGGATGGAAAGGGAGATGCTGTTTCTATGTTTGAGAGGTCGGGTGGATTAACTGCTAGGCATAGAGATGGTGCCGAACTGAGGGTTGACGTGCAAATGAGGGTTGTCATGTCAGAAACAAAGGACGAAGAGGCCATAATTATTGATGATCCAGATGAGATGGGTGTTGGAGGTGGTGAAGTTGTTTATGCTCTTTGGATCACATATTCAAGACATATGCATGCTTCCTCCTTGACTTCTGATCCTTCTAATAGCGTTCTTCGAAGACCGATTACTCCACCTAAACGTCCTAGCCCCGGCCAACCAAGCACTCCAATCGTCTCTGATGGCCAGAGGGGTGATAATGCCACTCTCTTGACAAGGCAGTTGGAGGCTATTCAACAATCACCAACACCGCCGAGTTCGGAAGATGAGTCAACAGAGCCAAATGGTCTTGTATCAACGCCCGGGCCCCAAGGCATGTCTAAGCGGAAGAAGAATATCCAGGATTTCATTATCCTAGAGGAGATGGGCCAAGGAGCGTATGGCCAAGTCAAACTTGCGAGATACAAGCGGAATCAGACGAAACGGGTAGTTCTCAAGTACGTTACTAAACGCCGAATTCTGGTTGATACCTGGACACGCGACCGCCGCCTCGGAACTGTGCCTTTGGAGATCCATGTTCTCGACTACTTACGGCGCGACGGTTTGAAACATCCCAACATTGTTGAAATGACGGACTTCTTCGAGGATGATATCAATTACTATATTGAGATGATACCGCATGGGCTTCCTGGTATGGATCTTTTCGACTACATCGAGCTCAAGGTGAACATGGATGAGGATGAGTGCAGAAGCATATTTGTTCAAGTCGCTCGTGCACTTCATCACCTCCATACCAAAGCTGGGGTAGTGCACCGTGACATCAAGGACGAGAACGTGGTACTTGATGGTGAAGGGAACATCAAGGTTATTGATTTCGGAAGTGCGGCATACATCAGGAATGGGCCATTTGACGTCTTTGTGGGAACGATAGGTATGTGCTATGATTTGTTGAATTTTGAATCTCGCTCTAATTCAAGGAATAGATTATGCGGCACCAGAGGTCCTAGCCGGTAAATCGTATAAAGGCAAGGAGCAAGACGTTTGGGCACTTGGTGTATTATTGTACACTATTTGCTACAAGGAGAACCCATTCTACAACGTAAGTGGGCTGCTTGGTCGATATGTGAGATGCGGTAAAGAAGGGATATGCTAACTGGAGTTTCACAGATTGACGAAATCATGGACCGCGAATTGCGAATACCATTCATCCTTTCCGAAGTGTCATTGGAGTTAATACGATTGATGCTCGACAGAGACGTGGAACGGCGCCCTACAATCGAACAAGTCCTTGCTCACCCCTGGTTTGACGACCTGCCGAACCCCGAGGAGGCACTACTTGCGGAATCGGGGGTACAAGCAAGTTTCCCTTGTGGAACGAACTAATACGTTAGCCGGCCCGGGAGGGGATATGTACAACGCGAAACACATTTCCTTTTTTTTTTGTCTCCGTCTAGAAATTGCTTGTTGGGCAATAGAAGTGGAAGAGATGTCCGAGTACTCAAAAAGAATGCGACCCATCCATCAATTAGAGATAATCGCATCCAACTCAGTTTTGTTTTTTTTGTGGTGCGGGAGACAGAGAAAAAGACAGATAGGATAATCGGTATTGATTTGCTTTTTTGGCTGTTTTTTTCTCCTACTCATCTTGCTTGACCACGGCGAAAGCGTTACTTTATTCTTTGTCTTCATATTCATTATCATGGCTTGTCTTTACTACTCTTTTTTTCTCTTTTTCCTCTCTCCTCCCCTTTTCTTTTGGGCAATAGTGCCTTCTTTCTTTGTAGAAGTTGAGCTTTTCATTTTGTCATGGGGTTTATATTATCATTTCATTTTTTTCATTTTTTTCATTGTCATTTTTTTCACGCGATTTTCATTTTTCATTTTTTTCATTTCATCTCCTTTTCCACTTACTACCTACCAGTTATCATACCTTACTTATCATAGTTAACTTGGTCTTTTTTCCTCTTTTATTACTTTTATCTTTTTACTTTTCACTTTTTCGATGGGATTCCGGAGTTGCTTACTTTACTTTACTTGCTGTTACGAACAAAACGGAACGGGAGGGTATAAACTGCAGGGCATGGGAAATAAAATGTTCGCATGGATGGATTTGTGTGTGGTAGTGTGAAATGAGGATGATATCTTGCATGCTTGGAATGGTTTTGTGCTTTATTTTGAAGGCACGGGGGGAAGGGGGAGGTTTCTTTTTTGTTCCTCTTATGTATTGTAAAAATGGGCTCGCTAATATGGGATATCATAAATAAATACTATTATCCCTTGGGCGGCCTGAAACAGTAAAATTCGCGACCCGGTACACTAATCCTGTTTTGTGGGCATTCGAGTATTGTGGTTCGTTGACCACTAATGGTTTCTGAGCTGCTGAGTCACTTGAACATTGAAAAACTCAAATTCATAACTTGAAATAGCTAGTGGTTGACAGATCTGGACTTGGTATGCCTGGTCGCGAATTTTACTGTTTCGGACCGCCCAGGGGATAACAGTTGAGGTGGGGAAAAAGACCGAAGGCAGAAAAAACAGAAAACCGTGTTAGGGTTTAGGAACTCAGCTCTATCCCCTAAACCGCTGAAACATTCAGTCCTATTTAAAATGTTGGACACTAGCCTTGTAAGGAAATGATGAACATCACATGATATCAAATTCATACTTGATCAAATAAGGTGTGCTTAAGTTCAAAAACTGGTAATCTTAACATGGTGAAATAGAAAAAAAACATTTGCGACATAAGGCATAATTACACTCGCAACAACCAGAATTGACAGATTTGACATTTATGGCCCCAGATGGATTCTGAGATCACTGCCAATGACAAAAAATACAGAGTGTTTGAGTTGGATGTTGTTCAAGGATATGGAATAGGGGTGAAGGAAAGGTGATAGATAGGTATGGGTTTGAGATTCCTTGCTAGAGAATGATGAGTACTACAAGGATGGTAGATATAGACTCAGATGACTTTAGGCTCTGGTAGGATTCATAAATTGAGGAAAGAGCAGGGACTTAAAGGAGGCCTAGGGGAGAGGATGTTGGAGGAGGTTGTTATCTCATTAAGTTGAAGACCATCTTGTATCAATTAGTCTACAACTTGGGCCCAGAAGTAAAAGTATTTGCTCCATGATTTCTGGGAATAGTGGATTGTTTACTAAATTTAGTCGGCATTGACAAGTGATGTATTGAGTAGCCAAAAAAATAATAGGAACCAATTTTGATAGCAGCATTGCTGACTGCTGTAATAGGACCTCAACTGATCTCTGATATCAACACTACCTATATGGTGGTTGTAATCATCAATAAACTCTGGAATTGGTAGTATTTTGCATGATTTGTCACTGAAGATACCGTGAATAATGAAGGCATTGGTGTTAGTTTTCTTAGACATACATCAAAGTTATTCTATTATTTTAGTAATATCATGATAGCTTGTGATAAATAGTACTGTACTATTATCTTGCCAAATAAGACAGCAGATATGACCAACCACTTCTTCACATATATGACCTCCATGGAAGAACTTTCTTTGCCTCTTCATTTTCAATCTTTAGAGAATTAGGAAACCTAGTACTATCCACCTTAATGGTACCAGCTACACCAATTCCTAATTCTAGTAACTTTTTACATGGTGGAATATTTATTGAATAGCTATCTAGGTTTAAATTCTATGGATGATGTGAGGAAAGAAGTCATCCTCCATCTGCAGTACAACTCCAGTCATTGAAATTTATTTCCTATTTGGGAATGACTCAACACTGAAAAAAATATCACAATGTTTTTCTTTCCCCCCCCACCTAGAGGGGGGTCAGGAGATATACTTTCCATCACTTTTTTGCCTTTTGGCATCCAGTCCTCACTTCCCTCTTGAGGTCTACCCTCTTGAGGCTATCCATTCCCTTCTCCTAGCATCTCACAATATTGGATACCTCCCTTACCCCACTTTTGCTTTACTTTGCTTAGTAATTGCTATAGTTGGGACTACTTAGTCAGTCTTTCTACAGATGGGCAGGCACACAGTTTGCAGTAGGAGAAAACACTTCAACAGTCTACAGTGGATTTCTCCATTCTCCTCTTTCATTGGAGGCTGCCTAGATGGACACAAACATGTTATCCAATAATAGCTCCCACCTTCTGAGCTGTCTCCTCCTCTCTTCCCCCTTATGGATGGTTGGCTAGCACTCTACTGCCCAACTTTTCTCTTTCCTAATTCCTTCCTGCCTCTGAGATCCCTTCCAGTAGTGATGCTATCTCTCATATTACAAGGGACTACATGAGAGACATGGTAATATGGTTGGTTGGCTTTGGAACTATACTAGTTGGTACCTCAATACTACCCATCCCCTCATCAGCCAGCAACCTTCTGTTATCTACCCAGCTGGTATCTTACTACTCCTATCCACCCCCTCTGTTCAGGTTGGTTTCTGGTCCTCTACGCTTCAGCCATACCCCTTCCAGGTGCCTGGCTCCCTCTCGACCCCCTGGCTTAGACTATATGCTCATGGATAAGAGTGTCCAACATTTGCTAGGGTTCGCAACATTAGCAAAAATAATGTCTAGCACCAGGTGCATCCTGTACATCTGACACACAGGGTGCACATAATAATAACTGTTAACCAGAATGAGACATTGAAGTAAGATTGCGTCCTGACATTGAGGCTTGCACCGGGTGCATCTGGACAGAATCTGGACATGGAGCCCTATGCCTGGTGCACCCTGACAGTGCCTGGCACTTCATGGTTGCATCCTGATGATATCTGGTCCTCAACTGTTGCATCCTAAGGCTGTCTGGTCCTAAGTGAGTACATCATAATAACATCTGAGGAGAGCACCTAAAATTCAAAACTTCTGACACTAGCATACCAGCAGTGTGACCCATATATAGGACTTAGGTCACAAAGTTTCTTTTAGTAAAACTATTTTAATTTTATCTATTCTATATAAATTTATAACCAGTATACATGAGCAAGATAGATTTTGCATGAGCATTTCTTTAACAGATGAATACTAGTTCCTTAACAGACTATAGCTTCCCAGGGACTGACACCAGGAGGACATGGGAGGCATTGTTGGAAAGCTGCCATCGAGGGAGTTCTGGAGCATGTCTGATGGGCATAGGTGAACATCTGTGCTTCGAGATATCTGTCTTCAAAGTTAGCAGAAATTCACCAGTGAAGGCCAGTTCTATAGCAGCCTGTAGCTTAGCGGAGAGTGATGCCAGCAGCATATGGAAGGCACTGTTGGAAAGCTGGCATTGAGGGGATTCCGGAACATATCTGACAGGCACAAGCGAATTACTGGGTGTCGAGATATCTGTTTTCAAAGGTAGCAGAAATTTACTGGTAAGGACTATTTCATAGTAGCCTGTAGCACAGCAGGGAATGATGCCAAGAGGACATGGGAGGCACCGTTGGAAAGCCGGCATCGAGGAGAATCTGGAACATGTCTGATGGGCATGAGAAAATGGCTGAGCATTGAGATATCGGTCTTTGAAGTTAGCAGAAATTTACTGGTAAAAACCATTTATATAGTAGCCTATAGCTCAGCAGGGACTGATCCCAGAAGGACATGGGAGGTGCTATTGGAAAGCTGGCATTAAGGGGATTCTGGAACATGTGGGACAGGTGCGAGCAAATGGCTGGGCATCAATATATCTGTTTTCAAAGTTAGCAGAAATTCACCAGTAAAGACTATTTCTATAGCAGCCTGTAGCTCAATGGGGACTAATACCAGGAGGACATGGTAGGCGCCGTTAGAAAACTGGCATTAAGGGGATTCTGGAACATATCTGGTGGGTGCAAGTGAATGGCTGGCCATCAAGATATCTGTTTTCAAAGTTAGCAGAAATTCACCAGTAAAGACTATTTCTATAGTAGCCTGTAGCTCAACGGAGACTGACGCCAGAAGGACATAGGAGGTGCTGTTGGAAAGCTGGCATTAAGGGGATTTTGGAACATATCTGACAGGTGCAAGTGAATGGCTGGGCGTCGAGATATCTGTTTTCAAAGTTAGCAGAAATTCACCTGTAAGGACTATTTCTATAGCAGCCTGTAGCTCAATGGTGACTGACGCCAGGAGGGCATAGTAGGCGCTGTTGGAAAACTAGCATTGAGGGGATTACGGAACATGTCTGACAGGTGCAGGTGAATCACTGGGTGCCAAGATATGTGTCTTCAAAGTTAGTAGAAATTCACTAGTAAAGACCATTTCCATAGCAGCCTGTAGCTTGGTGGGGACTGATGCCAGGAGGTCATGGGAGGTACCGTTGGAAGGCAGATAACGAGGGAATTCTGGAACATGTTTGATAGGCATGAGCGAATAGTTGAGTGTCAAGATATCTGTTTTCAAAGTTAGCAGAAATTTACTGATAAAGACTATTTCCATAGCAACCTGTAACTCGGCGGGACTGATGCCAGGAGGACGTGGGAGGCACCATTGGAAAGCTGGCATCGAGAGGATTCCGGAATATGTCTGACAGGCATGAGTGAATGGCTGGGTGTTGAGATATCTGTTTTCGGGGTTAGCACAAATTTACCAGTAAAGACTATTTCCATAGTGGCCTGTAGCTTGGCAGAGACTGATGCCAGGAGGACATAGGAGGCACCATTGGAAAGCTGGCATTGAGGAAATTCTGGAACATGTCTGACAGGCATGAGCAAATAGCTGGGTGTTGAGATATCTGTTTTCAAAGTCAGCAGAAATTCACCAGTAAAGACTATTTCCATAGCAGCCTGTAGCTCGGTGGAGACTGATGCCAGGAGGACATGGGAGGCGTTGTTTGAAAGCTGGCATCAAGGGGATCCCAGAACATATCTGATGGGTGTGAGCAAATAGTTGGGCATTGAGATATCTGTCTTCAAAGTTAGCAGAAATTTACCAGTAAAGACTAGTTCCATAGTAGCCTGTAGCTCAGCCGAGACTGATGCCAGGAGGTTGTAGGAGGCACCGTTGGAGAGCTGGCATCAAGGGGATTCAGAAACATATCTGGTGGGTGCAAGAGAATGTCTGGGCGTCAAGATATCTGTCTTCAAGTTTAGCAGATATTTACCAGTAAAGACCATTTCTATTGTAGCCTATAGCTCGCCAGGGACTGATGCCAGAAGGACATGGGAGGTACTGTTGGAAAGCTGGCATTACGGGGATTATGGAACATGTCTGACAGGTGCGAGCAAATGTCTGGGCATCGAGATATCTGTCTTCAAATTTAGCAGAAATTCACTAATAAAGACTATTTCCATAAGAGCTAGTGACACCATGAGGAACTGTGCTAGAAGTTAGCTGAAGGTTGCCTTAGAACTCTGACTCTGACATCACATCAGGATCTCAGGGTGTCAAGATATTGGTCTTTGATGTTACCAGATTAGAGTTTACAGGATTTATTAATAGTAGATGTAGATGTTGAATGTAACTAAAAAGAATGATCAGAAAACACATATATGAAAACATAACATGCTGTATTACCTAATATATCACAAATATCACTCATTTTTACAATGAATGTATCTGTCATATTTGCTCCCTTCAGAGTTATGAGAATGAAATAGACTTGGATATCAGTACACTGTATTATTTCATTAAATTGAGGATCTTTATACTGGGTTCTAATCTCTATTTCAAAACAACTAATCCCCATAAAGCCTACGATTTAACAAAAAGGGGCAAAGGAGATCATGTTAACTCCTATTAAGCAGCCTTAAGTTTTGTTAACCTACTGTTACTTATGTGCTTCGGTGATCAAACCTTGCCCCAGCACTACCCAATTTGACAAGATAATATGCTATTTGAGTCTTCTCCTTTTTTCATGCTTAATTTGGTTAAGCTTTCACAGTCAGTAGCTAATATGTAGCTGGCTGCAACCTTATGTCCAATCGAGGCTCAGGAGGTAAGTGAGCATCCCTGCAGAACTCAGGATGTAACCGATTGTCCAATCCAAACTCAGGAGGTAATAGAGCATCCCTTCAGAACTCAGGATATATTAGGCGCAACTGAGTGGAGTTTTCAAACTCAGGATGCAACTAAGTATCCAATCCAAACTCAGGAGTCAAGCAAGCATCCCTGCAGAACTCAGGATGCACTAGGCGTAATTGAGTGTAGCTTCCCAACTCAGGATGCAACCGAGTATCCCACACAAACTCAGGATACACTAGGTGCAATATAGTGGTACATCTAAACTTGGGATGTACCAGGTGTACCAGGCGCATGAGAAATGTAAATTGTGTCAGGATGCAATGCCCATGCATCAGATGTCAGATTTTTGTTTGCTGATGAACCATATGTTGAGTTTGGTTTTTCCTTAGGTTTGAGTTTTAGGATTACTTTGATAGGTGCACTGTTGAGAGTTTAGTTTTCTTAGTTACTGCATGACATTGGTGGGATTTCATATTCTATTATAGTTTATGGGAGGGTTGCTTGTTAGAATAGTTTTTTTGACTGGGTCTTTGGGCCATAGCTTTTCTGTAGCATTTCAGGCCTGGGTCCAGGGTGGAGGTTTTTTGATGCCATGACTATTGAGGCCCTATGTGGATTTTGTATCTTAAATAAAATAAAATAAGGATATAAAACAAAAAAGAAAAAAAAAGAATATAAGGAGAGAAGTTATGCAAGTTGTAAGACTCCTTTTGATGTTGGTATTAAATGAGAGATGACAGAGGAGAAATCAGTAAATAGATTATATTGATAAATACTAAAAAATGCCATATGTATAACTATGATTATAGAGAGTAAAGATTTTATAGTCTTTCTTGACTGGCTTATTCTAAATCTTCAGAGTATACCTACTCCTACCACAAAACCTTACACTGGCAAATATCTTATCAATTGCAACTTTCATACCTAGTAGGTAGTATTGGCAAAACCACTTATAAAGAATAGATCCTAGAGGCTCCAGCTTTACATACCAGTACTTTAAATCTAATTTGATGTAAGGATCTGATACATGAAAGTATCATTTAAGTACTTTGAATTGATTTAATAACATAAAATTTTGTTGAATATGGTATTGATATTTAGCTTAGAGCACCCAATACCTTTGAAGTAGTTACTTGGATATTTTCCTACATTAATTTCTTCCTCTCTTTGACCAATATAGCCCAAAGGCTGGCTCCTTATGCAATCTCATTTGTATCATCAATCTAAAAAATATCTTGAGTTCCTGTACTATACTCTCTTTCCATTGACAAGATGTCTTTAGTGACTGACTTTTATTTCACATTTTCTTCTTACTCTTTACATATAAATTATTATTGACTGCTAACTGCTCAAATATAGTATCATCCCAGAAGAGGGAGAACAAATTGAATGGAAAAAATGGTGTATCTTCTGGTAATAGGGTCTATTTTTTTTATATCATTATTTAATCTTGTTTAAGGTACAAAATCCACATAGGACCTCAATAGTTATGGGCTCCCCAAGCCTGGCAAACCAGACTACTCCTCCTTGGCATCATTCAGGATCATCATGCTCCTAGAAACAGTCTCCAAGATCTTAGAAAGAATCATCTCCACCCACCTCTCACTCATCACCAGGTCTATTGGCCTAATCAACCCCAACCAATGCCACTCTCATTCAGGCCTCTCCACATTTGACGCCTCAGCCTCCCTTACCTATGAAGTCTGCTCCTGCCAGAGGCCCAGAACAAAGGTCTATACCATTTTGCTTGTCATCAAGGGTGGCTTTGACAATATTTCCTCTTACTCCCTTTGCCAGATTCTCACAAGGCATGTGGTGCCTTGGTACCTTGTGTTTTGGGTTTGTTCCATTTTGTCAAACCAACAGTGCAAACTCCTTTTCCTGGGAGCCCTTGGCCTTTATTATCCTGTTCAAGTTGGGGCCCCACAAGGTTCTCCTGTCTCTCCTTTATTGTTTTTGATTTATGTTTCAGGTTTACATATTTCAATACCTCGCTCAATTATTTTTTCATATGTTGATGATTTTTCTGTTACTGTTTCTTCTGCTTCATACAGGGGGAATATCAGGGCTCTTCAGTGTATTTTTTCCTTACTTGATAATAGGGCAGCCAGGATCAGCGTGTCCTTTTCCATCCTAAAAATGGAGCTCATCCAATGGCACACCGAAAAGGACTAGTCAGAAGTCTCCAACTTCCCCATCGCCCTCAATGGCATTGTTTTCCACCCTTCCAAGGTTGTACTATGGCTTGGCTACTGGTTTGCCCCAACCCTGGAGACCAGAACCCACTTCATCAGAAGGCTCTCACTTGTCCAGGTGGCCTTCACGACCATCTAGCAGCTGTCCACTCCCATGGCAGGCATGCCTCTCTACGCCTGCTACAGGATCGCATCAGGCTTAATCCTCCCCATACTCACCTAAAGTAGGGACCTTTTCCAGCCTACTACGGTGACCTTAGACAAGATGTCCATCTTCTAGAACAAGGTACTACACTGGGTTACAAACTACTTTTGGGTGACCCCTGCCACTATCTTGGCCTGCGAGGCCTGCCTTCCACCCATCCACATCCTCCTCAAACCTAAACGATGGATGGCAGCCTTGATACTTGCCTGCTCATCACCCCCTCATCAACCCGGCAGTGGCAAGAATACCACCCAAGCTCACCATAGCGAACTCCTCAAATGCTCGCTGAGAGGCAAGGGCTGTTCTGGCCGGAAGGAAAACTAACTGCATCCCTCTCTTCTGGAACACTTTCAAGGCCACAGTGCCAACCAGGAGTTACCTCCCCATTGATGCATTATGTTATTCACTCCTTCCACTTCTCAACTCCATGGGATCATTCCCCCTGGTAGCTCCACACCTGGTCCCTGACCTAGTTCCTCACAAGCCCCTTGGTGTGAAACCCTATAAAGACATCAAAGTGGAGCTCCGCTCACAACTCCTGGCAGACTTAGCCTTCCAGTCACCATCCCCCCTCTACTACCCCTACCAGCCATCACACAGGCCCCATGCTTTCATGGGGCTTGACAAGTTTGTAGTTGACAGGATCCACCAGATGAGTGCCAGGAAGAGCTACCAGAGAGCCTACACTACCTGGGAGGACCCTGAGGCCCCCACAATATGCCCATACTGTAAGGAAGAGGAAGAAACCCTGGACCATGCCATACTTTACTGACCTCCCAAGGCCAAACAACACCTTCTCTATCTCCGTGGAGTAGACAATATAGGCCTGGAGTCTTCCCTCTAGACAACTGCTAAGCTCATGCTTGGGCTGGCAAACTACATCAAAGCAATGGGAATGGGGCACCTGCCTACAATGCCAATCCTACAGGGTCCCCCTCCATACTCTTAATAGGTCCACCTCTGGCTGCCCTGACAATATACTTTTCTATTGTTTTTGTTAGCATTCCTTTATTATGATTTTTCTAGGCTTGCTTAGGATGCTATGGATTTCTGTACCAGCTTGCTTAGTCACCATTTGGGGTGCAGAGAGGGAATTGTCTGACTGGGAGACTGGGGCTGAGAGTTTCTTTTGTTCATGCATTTTGATTTATAGTTTTGTTTTTGCCATAGCCCTTAAGGCTTTTTTTTTTCTTTTTTTTTCTTTATTTTTTTTTTGTCTCATATATTCATTGTTAAGTACAAGAACTTGCATGAAGCCATAGGGGCTATGCCAAGATGGGCCAGACAAAGGCAGTACCAGCGTGCTGCGTTGCCTCACCCCTCCGCTGCCCCAATTGTGAAGGCCCTCACTCGGCCACCCACCCCGAATGCCCAGCCAGGCCATCCAGGACGGACCCTGTTGACCCCCCTGCAAACCAGCAAGGGGACGCTATGGAAACCGCGGAGGACGCTGCCCCGGCCCAAGTCCCAGCTCCGATGACCCCCCCATCTGCCCCTCCCCAAGAGGACGAGACCCCCAGACCTGCCCCCTATGTCCCCGGTTTTCTTCAAAGCAGGGCCCCAAGTGCCCCCCCAGCCTCCACCCTTTTTGGTAGAAGCCTCTTTGATACCCCCTTCGCACCCCCCCATGGCGGCCCCTTTGCTGCACCTCAACCCAGACATGTTGGCCCCCCTCCCGCTTGGGCCGACGATGTTCCTCCTTCTTCTCCTGATCCCCTTGCCCAATGAGTGACACGCCCAACAGCGCCACTCAGCCCATAGGGCCCCACATTCTTTCCACTTTTAAAAAACTCTCCTTTGTTCAACATAACTGCCTGGGAAGCTGGGATGTTTTTCTTTCTTTGTTTAACAGCTTTAAATCGCTGCCTACTGCCCCTCATATAGTCCTCCTTCAGGACCCCCCTATTTTCCGAAGTCGCCTGCCTGCTTTCGGGTTTTACAAGGCGTTCGCTCCTCCTTTTTTACCAGGCGCCCCCCCTAGGGTCGCCTCTTATGTTTCCCTAGAGTTCCAACAAGGTGCTTCTATTTTGCCTTGTTTTTTCGACAAACCTGATTTGATGGCCTTGGATGTTTTTTCTGCCGACGGCCTTTTTAATACTGCTCACACACAGCTTAGGCTTTACAATGCCTACTTAACTTCAGGGCCTACCTCGCTTACGAGATCGGTTCTACCCCAAGAGGTCTTTAGGGCCCACCCCTTCCCAACACTGGTGACCGGTGACTTCAACATCCACCACACCCAATCTGACCCGCTAAGGTCAATCTCTCCTAATGAGTATACCACTTCCTCCCCCTACTTTGATTTGGCAAATGACCTCCAGTTCTCCCTCCTTAACACACCTGGCATCTTCACCCGTTTCCCCTTTGACGTCGCCAACCGGCCGGGAGTCCTGGACCTCGCCTTCGCCAACAACCTCCTCCAACCCTACTTTGCCGACTGGCATACACACCTCCCATCCACTGGGTCGGACCATGTCCCGATCACAATTATCTTCTCCTCTCCCCTCCTCAAACCCCCTCCACCTTGCCCCAACTGGGAAAAGACAGACTGGGCCTCACTTGTACCGGCTCTCGCCTCATTGTCGATCCCGCCCCCACCCCAATACCCGACCGACCTAGCCATGGACGCCTGGCTTTCAAGGCACCTCACGACAGTCACCACACTAATTCGGGCCCACACCCCCTCCAAGAGACCCTCTGTTCAAGCTAAACGCTGGTGGACGTCCGAACTAACCCATCTAAGACAGCTTTATCACTCTGCCTCCCGCGCCCATCGCAAGACTCGCACGACACTATCCCTCTCAGAGGCCAACACCCGGCGGAACACCTACTTTAGGGCTATCCGTAAGGCAAAAACCTCGCACTACAAATCCTTCCTCGCAGGGGTGACGACCTCCACTGTCTGGGATGCAAGAAGAATGGCCTCCGGCAGGCCTGCCGACAGGTTCCCTTCTTTCCCAGGCGCCGAAACCCCAACGGAAATCAACTCCTCCCTCCTCGACCACTTCTTTCCTCCCAAACCTTCATCACCATCAGCTGGCTGGCTTAGGCCACACGACGACTGCCCCCTCCTCCCCGAAGAAATCTCCAGAGCTCTTTCGAAATCCTCCTCCTCCTCAGCCCCAGGTCCCGACCAGATCCCTTACGGCGTCTGGAAGGATGTGAACCGGGCCAACCCCAACATCCTCCTCAACCTCCTCTCTCCACTCCTCTCCCACGGTTACCACCCCACCCACCTCAAAAGGGCCAACGGGATAGTGCTCCCAAAACCAGGCAAACCTGACTACTCCTCCCCGGCATCCTTCCGGATCATCGTTCTCCTCGAGACCGTCTCCAAGATCCTTGAACGTATTGTCGCAACTCGCCTATCCCTCATCGCAAGATCGGTTGGCCTAATCAACCCAAACCAATGCGGCTCCCTGTCAGGCCTCTCGACCTTCGACGCCTCAGCCTCCCTCATACACGAAGTCCGATCCCGGCAACGCCCAGGCACCAAGGTTTCTACCCTGTTCCTGGATATCAAAGGCGGCTTCGATAATATTTCTTCCTTTATTCTTTCACAGATTTTAGTCAAGCGCGGGGTGCCTAGGTACCTGGTGTCTTGGGTTCGTTCTTTTCTTTCTAACCGTCAGTGCAAGCTCCTTTTCCAGGGAGCCCCTGGCGTTTACTGTCCTGTTCAAGTTGGAGCCCCTCAAGGCTCTCCTGTCTCTCCTTTGTTGTTTTTGATTTATGTTTCTGGTTTACATATTTCAATACCTCGCTCAATAATTTTTTCATACGTTGATGATTTCTCCGTTACTGTTTCTTCTGCTTCTTACAGGGGGAATATTAGGGCTCTTCAGCGTATTTTTTCCTTACTTTCTAACAGGGCAGCCAGGATCGGCGTGTCCTTTTCCATTCCAAAAACGGAACTAATCCACTGGCGTACGGAGAAAGACCGGTCGGAAGTTTCCAAAGCCCCCATCGCCCTTAACGGCATGGTATTTCAACCCTCCAGGGTTATCCGCTGGCTAGGTTACTGGTTCACCCCCACCCTGGAAACCACTACCCACTTCCTACGAAGGCTTAACCTCGCTCAGACTGCCTTCGCAACCATCCGCCAACTCTCTCCACCCGGAGCCGGTATGGCCCCTTACGCCTGTCATAGGCTTGCCTCCGGTCTCATCCTCCCCATCCTGTCCTACGGGGCAGACCTCTTTCAACCCACAGTGGTCACGTCAGACAAGATGTCGGTTTTCTGGAACCAAGTCCTCAGATGGGTCACCAACTGCTTCCGGGCTACGCCCACAACCATCTTGGCCTGCGAGGCCTGCCTCCCTCCGCTCCCCACTATCCTTAAACATAGGAGAAGGATGGCCGCCTTCAGGCTGGCCTGTTCGTCCCCGATCATCAACCCGGCAGCTGCTAGGCTGCCTCCCACTCTCCCCATAGCGGACTCCTCAAGCATCCGGCGCTCCACCAGGGACCCGGTGCTGGCAGGAAGGAAGTCAAACTGCATTCCACTTTCTTGGGACACCTACAAGGCTGAGGCTCCGACGAGGAGGCACCTCCCAATAGACTCCCTCTGCCACTCCCTCCTCCCAATAATCCGCGGGCTTGGCTCATTTCCGCTCGCTGCCCCCCACCTAGTACCCGAGCTAGTCCAGCCAGACAGCCCGGCCACTACACCATATGCCCAGGTCAAGGCGAAACTGCGCGAACTCCTCCTCAAGGACTGGGTCCTCCAGTCCCCTCCACCCATCTACTATGCCTACCAGCCATCCCTCAAGCCCCACGCCTTCATGGGACTCGACAAGTTTGTGGCTGG